>PVJN01004726.1:0-88688 GCA_004026805.1 Lasiurus borealis
AAAAAAATCAATGCAAATTGGAATAATACAGGTAAAACGAGAACTTAGGTACAGTTATGGTATCCTATTTGCATATAATGGAACATTTGCTACTGCCATCCTATTAGTAAGTAATAGGATGGCAGTAATGACATAGTAAGACATAGTTTATGTCTCAGTTTATATTCTCAAAACCCAAAATAATCATACCCTGTGCCAAGCGTAGAAGTTAAAAGAAATTGTGTGTTCCTGGAAGGAAGACACAAAAAATAATGTAGACATACTTGAAGATAATGTGGGTTTGGTTCTGATTACTGCAATAAAGTGAATATCACAACAAAATGAGTCACAACATTTTTTTTACTTCCTCATGCATATAAAAATTGTTTATTTACATTCTACAGTCTATTAAGTATGCAATAGCATTATGTATAAAAACTTATGTACATACTTTAATTTAAAAATACTTTATTTCTAAAAATGCTAACCATTATCTGAGCCTTGAGGGAGTCATAATCATTTTACTGATGGCTTGATGTCTTTTCATGACTAGATGAAAATGGTACTGACTGGTCAGGGCGGTAGTCATTGAAGATTGAAGTAGTTGTGAAATTACTTAAAATAAGACAATGAAGTTTGCCGCACAATTGACTGTTTCTTTCATGTACACTTTCTTTGTAGCATGAGATGCTGATTGATCACACTTTACACAGAAAACCTCCTTCAAAATTGAACTTAATCCTATCAGATCCTGCCACTGCTTTATCAACTAGTTTATAGTATTCTAACTTCTTTCTTTGTCATTTCAAAAATCCTCACTGAATTCACTTCATGGTGTATATTTCAACTCAAGAAAACAACAAGGAAGCAATTCCTCTTCTGTTAGAGTTTTATCAGGAGCTTGTAGTAACTTGGTAACATCTTCATGCTCCACTTCTAATTCTGGTTTCCAAGACTGTAGTTACTTCCTCCACTGGAGTCTTGAATCACTTGTCCCATAAATCACACATGGTTTTAACAGCGAATCCTTTCCAGATGGGTTTCAATCTACTTTGCCCGGATCCATCAGAGGAATCTTGGGCAGCAATAGCCTTATGAAATGTATTTTTAAATAACAAGACTTGAAAGTCAAATATAAGCTTAGACCCATGTGCTGCAGAATGGATGTTGTATTTTCAGGCATGAAAGCAATATTAATCTTGCTGTACATCTTTATCAGAGCTCTTGGGTGACTAGGAACATTGTCAATGAGCAGCAATAGTTTGAAAGGAATCTTTTTTTCCTGAGCAGTAGGTCTCAACAGTGGATTTTAAATATTCAGTAAACCGTGTTGAAAACCGATGTGCTGTCCCCAGGCTGTGTTTCACCATTAATAGATCACATCCAGAATAGATTTGGCATAATGTCTAAGGGCCCTAGAATTTCCAGAATGGTAAATGAGCTTGATGTCATCTTAATTTCACCCGATACATTAGCAACAACAGAAGAGGCAGCCTGTCCTCTGAAGCTTTGAAGCCAGGCATTAACTTCTTTTTAGCTATGAAAGTCCTAGTTGGCATCTTCTTCCAATAAAAGGCTGTTTTGTTTACATTGAAAATTGATTTCTTGGTGTTGCCACTTCATTAATTATATTAGCCAGATCTGGATAATTTACTGCAGCTTCTCCATCAGCACTTGCTGCTTCGCCTTGCACTTTTATCTTATGGAGACAGTTCCTTTCCTCACAACCTCTGCTATATTCCTTCTTCAGCTTCACCTTTCTCAGCTTTTGTGGAACTGAGGAGAGTTAAGGCTTGTTCTAGATTAGATTTTGGCTTAAAGGAATTTTGTGGCTCATTTGATTTCTTGTCCAGACCACTAAAACTTTCTCTATATCTTCAATTGGCTGTTCACTTTCTATCATTCATGTGTTCACTGGCATAGCACTTTTAATTTCCTTCATGAACTTGGCTATCTGTTTGGTGCTAGAGGCCTAGCTTTAAATCTAGCTCAGGTTTCAACGTGCCTTCCTTACTAAGGTTGGCCATATCTAGGCTTATTCAAAGTAAAAGATGTGCGACTCACTTGAACGCTTAGAGGTCATTGTAGGGTTATTAATTGGCACAATTTTAATGTCATTTGTCTCAGAGCATAGGGAGGCCTGAGAAGAAGGAGAGACAGAGGGGAATGGCTTGTTATTGGAGCAGACAGAACATTTATTAAATTTTCTGTCTTGTATGGGAACAGTTTGTAGAAACCAGAAACAATTTCAATAGTAATAGCAAAGACATTTGTTCACAGATCACCATAAAATATAATTTTAAAAAAAGTTTGAAGTATTTCAATTACCAAAATGTGACTTAGAAACAGGAAGTGAGCAAGTGCTATTGGAGAAATGATGCTGACTTGCTCAATGCAGGGTTGCCACAGAACTTCAGCTTGTAAAAACATATCTGTGAAGCACAACAAAACAAAGCACGCCTGTCTCATTATACTAGTAAATGTTTCTCTGTGCAAATTTTATGAATATAATAAAATTCTTATATTTTCAACTATTAAACTGTACTGCTTAAGTCTCATCAGTCATCAGAATATCACAATGAGGAATGCTTTGCAGGACAGTATTTTTCAGTTTGTATATACACTGAATGTATATATGATCTCTGAACACATAATAATCTGGCTACTCAGTGTATTATTCTATATAACAAAAGGCTAATATGCAAATTGTTCCCTTGACCAGGAGTTCAGCCAGCAGGCAGGCCGGCCAACCGCCCAGGTCCCCTCCCCCTGACCAGGCTGACTGGACCTTACCCATGCACAAATTCATGCACTGGGCCTCTAATATATATATTCTGAGTGGCCAGATTATTATGTATTCATAATAATTATGTATTATTATGTATACATATTTTGTATTACATATTATGTATTACATATTATTATGTATACATAATAATCTGGCCACTCAGTGTATGTGTTTAGCATATTTGATTAAGTTAGCCACCTCTTCTAGACTCTGAACTATTACAGCAAGCAGTGTCTTTTTTTGCATACTCAGTATCCAACACAAAGCATGGTTCATAATGTGATTCACAGATATTTTTCAAATATAAACAAATGGGTGCATACTTAATTAAAGATGGTAGGGCACAGAGTAACAGACCAATTCTAATCAAGGTGTCCAAGTTTTTAAGAATGAGAAAGAATATATAGGAAATCCAAATAGTGGTTTAAAATATATATATCTTTATAATGAAATAAAGGTGTTCTGCAGAGCAAATAAATTTTCAACTGTTTTCACATTTGTTGTTTCAAGACAGTGTCATAAAGGAAAATCCAGGTTTCCATTAGAAAACTAGATAAAATAAATCAATAAGATATGAAAAAATCGGTTTTAAAAAAGAAAATGTTAGTGGTAGATGGTGCATGAGCAATGTAGGGAATTAACAAACAGACTGATAGGTACAGAGAAAAAATGAATGGTTGCCAGAGGGGAGGAGAGTGGGGGAGGGATAAAAATGGTGAAGAGGAATAGAACTATAAACCTCCCATTATAAAAAAAATAAGTCATGGGGATGTAATATACAACATAGGGAAAATAGGCAATATTATCACAATAACTTCCTATGGTTATAGATAGTTACCAGATTTATTGTGATCACAACGTAAGGAATATAAATGTTGAATCAATATGTTGTGCATCTGAATTATAATGCATGTTACCTGTACTTTAATTTAGAAGAATAAAAATAGGGGAACGGAATAAGGTAGGATTTAGTGTGCTGGGCGAGAGACAGGAAAATACCAATATGACGAAATTGCAATTTGTTTCCTGATATCTGTTTATACATTTTCCATGGTTATAGAACCCCTGCCTTCTTTCTGACATATGGCTCTCCAAAGTAAGGTCTATGTTTCCTATCCTATCTTTTTCCTTTCCTTTTGTTCTTCCTGTTGTCAGAAAAGATGTGAACACCATAGCTGGAGCTATAGTAGCTATCCTGAACCATATGAAAACATTAGATTTGAAGCTGAGATATAAAGGTAATGCTAAAAATAACACTTTAAAATATTATAGAAGAAACATATGTGTAGCAGTTCTTTATTTCCCCATTTAACTTACGAATTTTCACTAAGGTGACTAGAATATATAATTTTACATTGTACGTTGTATTTATGAGTGTTAGATATTTAAATCCACAGATTGACATAGGGTTAACTAAGGCAATTGAGAGTATTATATTTTTGGAATATCCTGCTATAGAAATCTCTAGTGGAAATGTAGGAAAACAGCAAATATATGTCTGTAAAAAGGCAGAGATACACTTGTTTATTTTTTTAAATTACATGTGTAATAAAAGTAAAAGGAAGGTACATTAAGGCAATACATTAAAGAGGATTCTTAAAATCTTTATAGTTCATCATAGTCCACTAAGAAAATGTTCCTTGTCTATATGAGAACATATGTTTCTCGAGCTTTATAAAATAGAAATTGGAATGTTTTGAATTAGAGCTTACCCCTTAGGGTATAAATCACTTGGCTTTCAAATTTAGTACTATGTTACAGATATTAAAATAGAAATATTCTTTTTTTCAGAGATAATCTTGGGTTCCATTGTGTGAAATTAATTTTTATTATGAAAGTATATCCTTGATATATAGAGTTAGAAAAATTATTTGGTAAGAAGAAAAATTTGGCAATATTAAATTCTTGGAAATTACTAGAGCAAGGTCTGTTCTGTCTCCACTTTATTTGAACTACAATAGTTTTAGTTTTATTTGCTTTCTATACTAGGGTTCTTGTTCCAGGTAAGAGTGAAGAATAAAATACATGTATCAGATTTTGCTTCCTACTCAATTAAAATTACAATAGAATGTTGTTGTTTTTTAATGTATAAAACTTCAAGTATAAAGCAAACAAGACAAGTGAAAATTTCAACAAATTTCTGTTAGGATAAATTATATGAATAAATGATAGTTAACTAACAAGACTGGAAAAAAATAGAATCCCTACTGGACAGTGTGAAAAGCTGAGAACTAATCAGATTAGTTATATCACAAAATTCTCAAAGGGATACCAGCTGAGCCATGTACATTCATGATTAGTAGTGCAGGATGGGAAATACAAGGACTTATTAAGCAGAGTTTGAAAACCGTAGATCTCTATGTTCTCCTTCCTCTTCTTTACACTTGGGAGCCTGTTCTGCACCAACTCAGCAAAATGATGGGGAAGTATTCTCAAAAAAAGAAAAAAGAAAGAAACAAAACAAAACAAAACAAAATCTCGACTAGAGGATACCAGGTCCAATGAAAGACTAGGTACTACATTTAAAACAGGGTGATTAAGTGACCTTAGTTATTCTGATTGCAGATTGCATTGATTGCAAGATATCTTAATCCATGATTACCTCAACATTGGCAGTCATGGTGTTGAGGTAAGCATGGGTTAAGATATCTTGCAATCAATGCAATCTGCATTCATAATAACTAAATAGGGGAATGGAACAAGGTAGGATTTAGTGTACTGGGTGAGAGACAGGAAAATATGAGTATGAGAGAAATTGCAACAGTTCAGAACTTCCAATGTTAAGAGTAGCTTTTAGAGTAAGCAGAGAAAAGGAAATCATCGAAGAAATAGTATAGAAAGTTTACTCCAATTGAAGGACAACATTAGCCAAATTTAAAAACTCAGCAAGCACCCAGCACAATGGATGAAAGTAGATCAATGCTTATCATTGAGCTGTTTCAGGATGCTAGGGAAAAAAATAGATCAAACAAATCTAAGGAAGAGTAAAAAACAACAACAACAACAACAAAAAAACCTTACATACAAAGAATCAAGGATCTGAATGACTTCAGGTTTATCCACAGACAGCTGGAGATATGAAAGCAATGAAAAGCATATCTTTAAAACTAAGAAAATGATTTTCAACCTACCATTCTATATCCAGAAACACTAATAAAATTTTTATGACAGCAGAATAAAAATGTTGTAAGACTGATAAAATACATATACATCATTCATGTTTAGTACATAAATTCATTCAATTATAAAAAACTTATTTTAAAATATAATGTTCAAAATATTTGAGATATTAAAATCAACAAACTATACTTATGAATTTTTATATTTGTAAAATAGAATATATCCCTTTAGTAATTAGGATAATATATTCCCATACTGATCACAATAATTTAGTTGTAAATATGTGAATATCTTTCCTTGATATTCTCATAGCTGTTAGGTTTACTTAGCTTAGTTTCATCTAGTCAGGGTTTTCTAGTTTGGTTATGTGAATAGATCCCTCTAGTGTTCCATTCTGATTAGAATGATTTGTAGAATATGATTACCCACTGATTACCTGGAGATATCTGATTATATTGGTGACTAGAACAATTGTTCTCTCCTTTCTTCCTTATAATTTAAATGTTATATTAGATAGTAATGTTTACTCCAATATACTCTCTTCTTAGAGAGTATATTGGAGCAATTCATTGATTAAATTATTTTGAAAGTAATCTAGATTTTATTAAGGATAGTATTATCATGTGTGTATAATCACTAGTGAGTAGGTAAATATCTGTTTTGGCAATAATATAGAAACCTTTTAGGAAATGGATAAAATTAAATACTATACATTGTTTGCATATTTAAAATTATCTTTATAGTTAAAATATAGCAGGTTTATTAAACTTTTTAATTTTTAAAATTTAATACTTCAAATGATTGCCAAATTTTACCAAAAAATCTAATTATTTCCTGACATTAAAATTGTCCAATATAATAAAGAATTAAACAAAAAAATGTTTTAAAACTTGATTAGTATCTGATTGATAAAAAGCTAAATATTCTTCAAAATCTGAACACTTTTATGAAATTTTAATTTATGTTATTTGCCACTAAAAACCAATGCTGAGATTTTTAGCAATGAATTGTGTAACTCCCTAAAACTAAATTTTGGGACAAAATTATTATCAAAATATAGATTTTAGTTTAAAAATGCCTCCAACGCTAGAAATTTTGAAAACACTTAGATGTTTAATTTCTAAGTTATTTAGATGTTAGCAATTTGGTTTTGCAACTTTTTTGAGTTTAAAAAATACATACAGAATTTTCTTTTGGCCAGGTGCTCTAGTTATAATGGATATTTTAGTAAACTATCTGTTATAACTTATGACTTAAATATAAGAGGTTTGTTAAGATAACATCTAAACCACACACACATGATTACTAATTGTTGAAATTGAGCCTATCATGTCCTCTCCCTTTGCTGAAGTAAATTGATTTATCAATGCACAAGGAGATCTTAAATTGGACATCAGTTCAACTTCAAATATGATATCAATAATCATTATACAGCTGCACCTAACCTATACACATAGTCAATAACCATTCATAAAAGAGGTAAGATGAATTACTGTTGCCTCTAGAAATGCTATTTTTCTCATTTAAATACTATCCTAAGCCTAACAATTACATTCTAAATCTCATCGTCCAACCTTTTCTCTTCTCCAGGTAGTTGGGATGCGGCCATCCTTCAAGACCTACAAAGATTCAGGAAGTATACTTCTCTCGATGCAATGAATATATTGTGCATTCATTTATATGTACAAAAGAAAAATGAAAGTCAAAGCTGAACGTAAAATGGACATAATTTTAATGATTTTTTTTTAATTTTGTGCATTGGATTCAAACAGCAAACTGTGTGCACTCAACTGTTATCACAATGTTGTAAAGAAGTCTGTGTCTTTTACCATTTTACACACAATTGTTCATTACAGTATGTTATCAGCCTCATGGAAACCAGGGGTGTGGCATGGTAAGCAGTGGTGGTAGTGCACCTAACTTTTATATTATCTAACTTGAAAATATTTCTCTTCTATGATTCCTTTTTTTCTTGATAAAAATAGTTTTCACCAAACGTTGGTGGTGCACACGCACTACCATTCATGCTTGACATCACACCCCTGACAGGAACACGTGTTCTTATTTTGTTGATAAAAAGTATTACAAAAATTTCCATACAAAAACTATTTTCATAGAAATCTTGCATTTCCACAAATAAACCTGAACATTTTTTGGAAAAAAAACTGCTCAAGAATTTTGTTCATTTAACACTGTGACTGTATTGATAAATGCAGTCCACTTCAAAGTTCTCCGCACATACTTTTCTACAGATGAACAGTCCCCTTTATCTTTTCACCGAGGTCTGCCCAGGCTCCATCAAGTTCATTTATAGCAGGAACTAGGGTTTGGATGAACATATCTGAATGTTAAAATGGAAGCTTCATCTTCCACAGAACCATCAACTACCCAGCCCTCTTTTACAACGTAAGACAAAGATTGCAAACTATTATCCTTTTCAATTCAGAATCTCTGAACCAACTGTTGCTTTTTATTCTTGGTGTGAGGTTGGAGAAAGGGGGCCAGGGTGGGGTGGGGATGGGTAGGTCGATAGGGATCCGGTAGAGTTACATGTTAAATCACCTGCAGGTGAATTTAAGAAAAAACATTATTGCCTTGGTAATTGACATTTCTATCTCAATCAGTGACACAGACTTTTAGAAAAGAAAGAAAAACACTGATGAAGATATGTTTTATATTCCACTTGCTATGAAATTCAGATTTGTTTTGTTTTACATTTTTTTTTCACATCCTATAAACACATATTGTCTATTCAGATGATCATTGTACTGAGTTGTTGGGGGCTAATAACATCACCACCTCTATTATCTGGATGCTCAGAAGACCGTACTGTTTCTTGTAATGATACAGGTTGTTGTTGTTGTTTTGTTTTGTTTTTTTCTGATTCCAAGTATTTTTATTCTTACTGACATTTTTACTGGTTACCTTTGGGGCATTGAAATTCCATCTCCTGGCAACAGTTGGACTTCAAAAAGAACCTGTAATTTCTTACTGGACTGCATTTGAAACCAGTCACAAGATGCGCATGTAACATTCACTCAGAAGAAGGGAGGAACCCATGATAAACAGTATAACCCCGTGTAACTTGGTTGGTCCATGATGCTTGTAAATCAAGTCTGATCACTGCAACTGCTTAGATCACAGAGTCTCTAGTTCATAGACACAGCGGCATGAGGTAACTCATTTTATTTTGCACAGGTTGCATATTTCCACAGGAAACATTCTCGCTAAATTGTTTGGAAAAAAAAGACGACAGTTTGTGCTTGGGTGTTTGGCCTCCCAGCTTTATGCCATGGTTTCTTTACCTGGCAACCTTCTGTCGTTAAATGTGTGCATGTTGATGACCTCTTCTGTTTTCACAATAACGGGGGCCTGTGGCTTGTGTTTTAACCGTCGCTGGCACTTCAGGGACATCCTCAGTTCTTCTACCATGGCGCTACAGAAGGATCTCTACAGAACAACACAGAAAACGAAATATTACCAAACAGATAAACTGTCTCTGTCCGGAGACAAACTAAAATAAATCTCAACAGACTTTCAACATAATCAGCCTTGAGGGTTTGAAAGATTTCAATAAAATGGTTAGAACAAATTGTCACACTTTTAATAGACAACACATGATAATTAATAATATTTTATAGAAGTGGTCTAGTTTAAAGAAAATCTCCACCTAATGGTGAAATGAACTACTGACTGGAATACATATAAAGCAGATGTAAAGCTTTATAGATGTAAAATTAATTAGAATCAAAACATACATATCCACCTTAAAATTTAAATATAAATATATATATACAAATCAATAACCAGAAATCCATTATTGATATTTAAAAATAGAATTAAAAAAATGTACTTCTTTTTAGATCACAACATGAGATATGAAAATTTTCTTTAAACAGATTTTTCATTGTGCATCTCAAAACAGAACAAAAATATAACACGGACAAAGACATAAAAATATGGAAAATAAGTTCATTATACCTTGTTTGGGATTAAGCCTATAAAACTATTGCTGATGATTACAAACAAATATATGAAATAACAAATTGTAGCACATTAAAAATCCATGAAGATATATTAACTTTTTGTCATTGTCAGCTTAATAACTGAATCAATAATTTATCCCATGTAGAAAAAAATGACCCTATAAATATTTTTAAATTCTCTTCCCATTAGCAATAGATTTGCTAGAAAAAAATAGTATATATAGGGCTCATTATTATAAACTCCTCAAAATTCCAATACAAAGTCATATCTGGGCAACAAAATTTTATTAGTTTCCCTCCCCAGCCAATTGAGATATACATGTTAGTTACATATAAATAAGATTCAAAAACCAGTTATATATTGTAGGTGAAATTCAGATGGGTTGAGACTGAGGTTCTTTCCGTGTGAAAACTAAAAATGTGAAAAACAACCAAAAATGTGAACAAGTATGAAAAATTAACACAATTTCAGAAAGTGATATGAAAACATAATTAAATAAGCCCGATCAAATATGCATATGAGGATTTGTTTTTTTACTTAAGTTTTATTTCTTTGCTGTTTATCAAGTTAAGCTAATTCCAAAAGAATAGAGAATAAAAATATTTAATTCTACATATGTTCCTTAGATTTAAAATATTTTGCACACATGATCTTTTGTGACAAACTAACATTTTAATTAAAGTAGGCCTCTATCTAACAGAGAAAATTGATTCAGAGAGAGGAAAGTCACTTTCTGCAGCTTATAATGGAGACTCCAGCAAGGTATCCTGATAACGAAGTTTGTAACTTTTGATCCTAGTACCTTCTTGACAATTCCAGGCTATATCCTCACTTTTATGGGTTCCTGAATAACTTCCTTAGCAGTCTTGCCAAATCTTTAGCAGATTCCTTTCCCAAAGGTTCACAATTACTAGCATAATCTATTTTTCAAACATCAGTTATTAATAGCATCTTCTCATCCAAGGAACAGGTAGAATCCAAAGATCCTATTTTTAGCATCATGAATTCTGTGATTGAGTTTTCCCTCTTTCTGCTCCATTCTTCATTTCTTTTTTCTCTACACACAACCTCTCTGCTTGGACTTTCAAAGTTTTTCTCCTTTGCTCTGGTACCATGACATATTATTTCATTCCTCACACCAATTTGATTGTATCCCTTCCTCAAATTTTCACTTGTTAGGGAATCATTTTCCAATTCACAAGGCTCATTATTTTCACTCAACTTAGTTTTGTCTCTTTACTATTTTTAACTCATTATAATGGTTTCCCATCTAGCCTCTAAGTTTTCTCTGTATCCCTCTCAATGAATGGTAAAGGGAAGCAATACATTCTTATGGTACTAATTGTACACACATGTTCTTTAATTGTTGACTGAATTAAGAAGAGCTACATATGACCCTAATACATTAATTCTTATTTAACTAATGTTTCTAATTAAATCGCTTAAAAACATTTTTAGAAGCTTAGTGAAATGCAATGTATATAAGCTATTTAATCAGGTAAAATTTTGGTATTTGCTTAATAACATTAAATTAGTAAAAGAATTAATTTATTAGTATTCACAATGGATGATATTGCTAAACATGAGTTCCCCACTAACTAATAGAGTTACTGCCATGCTCTTTTAGCATGTTGAATTATGCACTTCTGAAATCCATAAATTTATATGTCTATTAAAATATTTAGGGCACCTGACAGCCATTATATGGACAGTGTTTCTTGTTGCTTTATACCTACTATTAGATGTACTTATTAAGAACATGATGACAATGATGATGAAGATGGTGATGATGACAACACTGCAGAAATGGAAAAATCTGACTCCAAAAGGGGAAGGAATACATAGTCTTGAGGTAACTTAATCTTGGTTCTCTGTTGAAACATTTAACAGAATAATTGATTAGATAATATAACAAGGTCAGAACTTGATGCCAATGACACTTCAAAATACTATAGGGTGTGAATAATTGAACTGTTTCAAACAAGCCTTCATTTAAAAGTAATAAATGTCCCAAATGTCACATAATTTATAACACCCTCCTCTTGGCAAACTTGATTTTTAGGCAGTTTGATTATTAATTTTTGTCCATACAAAGAGAGTGATCTCAACAACTTATTTTCTTAGAAAAAAAATCTTACAAATGTAAACAGTCATTCAACCATGGAATTACACATTTTCCCCCCAGTAAGTTAAAAAATAAAATGTATTAGCACAAATAAAGACATCAAATTATTTTAAAGAAATTTTATGCAATATAAAATTTGATGTTAAATAATATAAAATGTAGGTAAAAAGCCTGGCCCCAAAGTTAGAACATTTTATCTTTTATAGTTTAAAATTACCTTAAGTAAATTACAGTTCTAAATTTAATTAAGCAACTTATGGTTATAAATTTAGAACCTTGGGAAATTGTAAATTTTAACTTGACCATGATCATTTTTAGGCTTTATCAATTCACAAAGCCTTCAAAAAGTAAAAATTTTAATCAATCCATCAACAGACTTGATTATATGTCATTTTACCAGTTTTATAAATTTTTCTGTTAATCAGCTGAATTTTGCCAGCACATTTTTATGTATTAATGTAACTATATGTGAAAATAGTTTATCTTAGGTTACTAGTAAAGTCACGTGATACAATAGGTATTCTCACTGATAGACTATTTCTAATCCTTCACAAAAACTATGAAAACGTTTACATTTGAGCAAGAGTTTGGATTCAATATAGTGCATTAAATAATATATAAAGACCTGTTTATGTGTGGCAGTAGAGCAAACATATATTGTTTTTTTAAGCTTTAGAATTCAAATTCCATTATCTTGATTTATATAAAAATCTGAAGTTGAGAGTAGACATGATTGTGACATATATTTATTTTTTTGTGCTGTATGTTCAAAAATAATACTGCCTGATTTTTAAAGTTCTAATGTCATTTGATAGAGACAAATTTTCAAATAATGATTGGAAATTTTTAATACATTTTTATTAAACTATGAAATAGGTTTTGAAAAACCCAAGGACACTTAAGAGAAGTTTCCTGGGTTATAGTAAACAAGAAGGAAGAGGGAGAAGAGGAGAAAAAACAGAAGCAGAGGAAGCAGGAGAAAGGGAAGAAGAAAGCATAAGAGGGGTGGGGGAGAAGCGAAAGCAAAAGAAAACTGGCTTTTCAAATCACTTCTTAGGGATGGAAATGCACAAATTGTGTCATTAAATAAGTAACATTTTTAGGGTGAAAACAACAACAAAAATGTTTCTCCACATTAATATAACAGACTACAAAAAAGAAAAAAGAAAAGCACAAGGATACTAACCATTATTAAAAACCTCTTTTAGTAAGTTTCAAAATTTACTAAACAGTATCTGGATGGTAGGGTGGCACTAACCAAATAGAAGATTCCTGAAAATGAAAATTTACATCTTTGAGCTGTTAGCATGTAATTGCATTTAAATTAGTAAAAGTCATTATAAAATTCACTGTAATTAATGAGGCAACCTGTATTTACACATCTCTCATTCTTAAAACAATGAGGGTCGGGGAACCTTAAAAGTTTTAATTTGACTATATTTGCAATGTTTGTATTGAAAGCTATCTAATTTTATTTTGGGTATAATAAGACAACACATAGTCTGCAGATAACTGTTCTAAATAATGTCATTATTGGTGTTTTAGAATAATTTATTCATAATAACTTAACTATATAATTTATAGATATGCTTATATGATAACAGAATGACAGCACTTAGAGAAGCACATCATTGTTTAAATATTAGAAATGTAGTTGTAAATATGCCCCACATTGAACACTGATTTAAACTACATTTTTAAGTGAAGATCTTTATTTGGCAATGTCTTTTTGAAAAACAGCCTCTGATGGGAAGTAACCAGTTTGATTTTTTAAACTTAAGCTCAACATTTTCATGTTGAATAGATGTAGTCATTTATCATCCAAATTAGAAATAGTCATAAAACATTATAAACTACTATCAAGTCTATATTTATATTTTTGAGACAGAACTGTATTTTATGTCTTAGTATCCTATATTTTGATAGTTTAAAATTAACTACATGGTATTTTAATACTCATTTAAAAAAATGTTACCCATTTTTGCACACAGTTCCTACTTAAAGCTCTATCAAAACATCTTCAAACCGCTTCTCTCAGATTTTGCAGCCCAGTGTTTGAATATAGACTAGCATATATCAACCAAACTGGTTTTTTCTTTGTTGTTTAAATTATATGTTAATGAACAGTCAGCTTGGCTCAGTGATTGAGCATTGACCTATGAACCAGAAGGTCACTGTTCAATTCCAGGTCAGGGCATGTGCCAGGGTTGCCTGTGGATACCCAGTGGGAGACATGCATTAGGCAGCTGATCAATGATTCCCTCTCATTATTGATGTTTCTATCTCTCTCTCCCTTCTGCTCTGAAATCAATAAAATACATTTAAAAACAAACATATATATAAAGTATATGTTACTGATTGTAGATATCTAATCCATTTTGAGACACTTTTCCAATTAATTTTTGATGCCCAAGAAGTCCACATCACATGTAGTAAAGAAATATCAAAATTCTGCATAGATGATCTCACATTATATAATAACTAAACCATGAACATGAGATGAAATGCATATATAATGTAACATGCAATATTTTATATAATATTGGTCTATTAAATGAATAAAATACATGTAATTTAATGTGACCCTTGCTTTTGATTTATACTTTTTAATTGGCAGTTTTTTAAGAATATCAAATAGCTAATGCTATACATCAAAATAATGAATGGACCTAGGGCTGTATAAATGCAATAGTGAAGCAATGGGAAATGAAAAATGACTAGTTAAAACATTTATGTCAAAAAATTATTTATATAGCAACTTTGATCTTGATATTCAATTTTACAGCAGCCACCTTTCTGGAAAACTTACATTATTTAGACAAGCTGTGCAGCATTCAGATAAGACTTTACAGGTAGATTATTCAATGATTCTATTGCTTAATCACTGGAACTTTACAGGTGGAGAAACTAAAACTCAAGAAGTCAAGTTATCTATCTAAGGTTATGCACATAACTGATTTCAAAGCTAAATGAGAAGAGCTGTTTCCTTGACTTCCACTCTATTAATGCTTCATTACATTAGCCTGCTTCATTAACAGTGAATTGTATTTTAGCTGAGCCTTTTACTTGGAGTCTGTTCTTAATAACTTTAATGTTTTGAATGCTAAATAATAAATCAGAGAAAAAATTATGGGGCAAAAAGAAATATGTAATTCCCCCCCTCAATAAATAAAATGCTAAAGCATCCATGCTTTTGCCTGGATTATTTTACAGTGATAAACATAACTAAAGATTAAAATATTCTCAGAAACCTTGACTCTTACAGAAACAGTTACCAAATATCTTTATATGCTTTTTGAAAATATAATGAGACAGAGAAAAATGAGGCATCATTATACATTTGTACAATGTCCCCTACTTACGCTGGAAAAATCAATAAATAAGTTCAGTCAAGTTTCAACACCACTTTAGAAAATACAGCTATGAAATGCATTTTAAGAAAAAGCAATGTTAATCATCACATTCTTGCTGATAGTCATGATGATACAATTTTTCAATAATGTATATGTAACATCCAATTTAACTAATGCTTAATTACAGGAGATCTCTCTTTTCTGAAGGTCCCATAAGTTAAATGTATCTGTTTTGTAAATAACAATAAATATAACAATAGCTTTCAGACACATTAAAAAAATAACAAAAAACCCACCTATGTAAATTACTTATCTTAATTATTAAAACATTTAATTTATGTATATTTGTAGTTTGTTTATTTATTTATTTTAAAGGACATAGAAAGTTAAGTAATTTTATCCAAGGTTACACAAAGTTGAGAAATGACTTCAAGTCTTTTTCATCTCAAAATTCATTCTAAAGAATAAGAAAGTAAAATAACTGCTTATGACCAAAGCCTACAATCTGTTTACCTAAATCAAACTCCTACTCCATACATTTTATCAATGCTGCTTCAGAAAAAAAAAACACACTATTAAGAGAAATGTTAAGTATTCACTCTTGATTTTTGTGAATATGATATAATATAAATAGTGTTAGATGAGGCATCTTTGACCTTGGGAAATATACTTCACCCTGATTGCTTATCCTCATCTGAACAATATGGATATTTACACAGTTGTCATGATCACTTCATACCCAAGAAAATATTATACCCTAAAAGCTCTAAAGTGGCTTATAAAAATAAGGAAGTAAAATTATCACCTGTCAAGCTACAATTTTAATTTTAACACATCATTTATAGTCATTTGAAGAAATGACTTAAAGATCCTTTTGCCAACATGAAAGTAGTTTATAGAGTAAAACAAAGATTGGCATCTCATTTTAAAGTGTGATTTTATATTTACATATAAAAACATTTTTAAAAGCCATCCACTTATCCCTCATATAGGTCATTAATGGAAATTGAGAGATGATCTGCTTGCAGAGAAAGGTAGTAACATAAAAGAATACAAAATGGACTATTTATCCAAAGTTTATTTACATCTTTTAACATCTGAATAACAACATGCTCTATAGATAAATTTTACATTATTGAAAATTCATTTGGCACTTTATAATTCTTTACAATGATTTATAGCAGTGTTTGCATTCCTATATCTTACTCAATACATGACTTTTTTTAAAAATATAAATTGCTCATGTTAGAACTAATATTTAATTAATATTAGTTAATTTATGAATAAGCATCAGTGAACAATCTGTTTTCATTCTTTTGGTTCCATGAAATACAAATTCAGCCAACTTTGAAAAATGTTTACGATGTGAATGAATTTTCACCCAGGATCCCAGGTTTAAACGAAACCATTCTAATTTCTCCATAAAATTCCACAATTGCATTGGTTCATTCATTTGTCCTTCTAAGCCTTTTACATTTGTTATTCAATTATAGACTGAAGGACATTCTAATGTGCCCTCAAAAATGTTTTTGAACTTTCAGTGACTGGAAAATTACCATTATGTAGAGATATCTTGGACTTATTTTACCAATGTTCTATAATAAAAAATAAATATATTGACTAAAATGGACTATATACTAAAAAACATAAATATTTAGTAGTTCTTAATATACACATAAATCGTTTTAAAGTAAAGTTAGAATAAATGTATGTGTCCAATATAGGACACATGAGTTACCATTTCAATATCTGGATAATAATTTATATTTTTATTTCTCAGATTACTCACTACATTTTGTTTAAATTTAAGTAATAAGAAAATGAATATTTCTGTTAAGTTTTAGTTCATGTCAAGAAACTCAGAGATTTGTGTTTAATTTGTTAAAGGGAAACAATTTGTATAGGCAAATCTATTTTCAGTTATATGGGGAAAATATTTCTGTATACAAATCAGACAAAAACAAAAAATTAAAATGTATGTTATATTACTGTTGTTTCTGGAAATCAAAAGATGGCAGAATTATGCATACCTTTTTAAAAAGGACACATTAAAATATTTAAGAAATAGTAATTTGAAGCAAATTAATAAACCATGGTTATTTATAAAATATTTTTATAAAAATTGAAATTATTACAATTACTTCTAATTCATGCTTACAAAACCAATATATTACCATAAATAATACCAGAGAAAACAAAGGTTTGCATATTAGGTCTCTTTCTTCAGTTAGGAGGGAGAGTCAGGACCTTCAAACAAATGCAACTTGAAATGGACTGATAACTGCTTCAGATATACAGCAGATTCTTGGATTGGTTACTGAATAAACCATAACTAGTATTGTTTTTAAAATCAGCAAAAGGTTATGGAAAAAAGACAATCAATAAAAAATGCACATGATACATAGTTATTTTTTCAGACACTTCAGTAAAGGAAGACTTTTTGAGTATCTTTCCAAATGATCAATTGACATTTTAGAAAAATAAATATGTATTTATTTTAAAAGTTGAAATAAATAAAAATCAAGGTATCACTGAACGATATCTGCATCAAAATGAAAACCCTTAAGTACTATAAAAATTGGAAGACACCATCTTGTGGTTATGTGAAAGGAATGCAATTTAGAGTTTTTGAAAAATTTAAGGACTATCTCAGCATTATCTTCTGTGTTCAGTTTTTTTTCCTTCTTTATTGATTAAGTTATTACATATGTGTCCTTTTCCCATTGTATTCAGTTTTAACCTGTTCTCATTTTAAAACAATATATTCATATATGAGCCTTAATTATCAAACAACTTGGAAATATAAAAAGTTATGGTCATCAACTTCCATAATGTTCAGTCAACTAGACTCTATATATTATATCTGCAAATTCACTTAGATAAAAAAAATTATTTGTTATTTTAAAAAGTACTAGAATATTATAGACTGAAGAAAAAAGAAAAAAATGGAAAATGAGAAGAGAAAATAGATAGCAAAACACTTTGGAGCTAAATGGTGAGTCCTTGCTTACTTTAAATATGAAAAGCATAATCCATTGCATGCTTGACTCTCAATAAATAATTATTAGAGCAAAGGAATAGTTCTACCATATTTTTAACTTGAGAAGTTAGATTTTAGGCACAATTATAAGTATAAATAAACTGAATTTTATATACCATCAAACATAACTTATAGTAAAATCTAGGAATATTTTCTAACTCTGATAAATTAAGTAAGGTGTTAAACTGTCTAGCCCAAAAGAGTAATTTTTTTCAAGAAAATTGAGTCCAATAACTTAATTTGTCACAATAAAAATATGGGTCACTATACTCAAAACCATAATTATTTATTTCCTAATCACAATTCTTTCAAATTATATAAAAACAATTAATTTTTTTTCTTTATTGTAGTTTTTTTTTTAAATAGGTCACTGGAATTAGCTTCATATTAATCCAAGTAAATAGAAAGAAAGATTAATTAGATTATAGATAGATGATAGATAGATAGATAGATAGATAGATAGATAGATAGAAATAGATCTTATACCGACAGTATATTTTCTTGGAGTACAAACCAAAAAATTAGGTAATTTTCTTACAGGAACTAAGAGTCCAGTTGGGAAAGAGGCACTCACACACAGAAACCAACAAGTATGATGTGCAATAAAATGACATGCTAAGGGAAAATGGAGATATGCATAGTACTCACAGAGATAAGGTATCTAGGCTTGTTGATGGATGCAGTTTGAAATGTCAGAAATACCTTCCCAACTTTTTCAATAGGGAAGAATATGTTTTTTGAATGATGATAGTACCTGAAATCAGCTAGGTATAAAAATATACAGGGTTGCTCAAGTCAAATGGAAGAGGTTTTAAAAAACTAGATGACTTTGGAAAGTATGTTAGTGCAGCTAGAGAATAAAGTGTTAGCTGCAGGAAAGGAAAAGGTAAAACTATAGTGTTGGAAAGAGATAGATCCTGAAGGGTCTGCTAAGCTAGGGAGTTTGACTTTCAATATGGAAGCCATGGGGAGACAATGTATGAAAGCATTGGGAATGTGACACATAATGCTATGTATTATCAAAACAGTTGTTTCTTTTGTTTTATTTTATTTCTTTTCAATGTAATATTTTATCTGGTTCAGTCAAAAAAAATACATTCCTTTTAATAATTTTTAAGAAGGCCATACAAGTGCATCGAATACATGAGAACTGTTTGATATGTTAAAATTGAACCAAATTCATTATTTCTAACTAGAGGCTCAGTGCACAAATTCATGCACCAGTGGGGTCCCTTGGGTTGGCCTGTGGGATTGGGCCGAAACCAGCTCTCCAACATCTCCCAAAGGGTCCAGGATTGCGAGAGGGTGCAGTTCAGGTGGAGGGACCCCACCAGTGAATGATTGGGACCAGGGAGGAATGTGAAAGGTTGGCCAGCCAGGGAGGGACCCTGGGAGGGCTCCAGGATGTGTTCATTCTTGCTCAGTCCTGATTGGCCAGACTCTAGCAGCAAGCTAATCTACTAGTTGGAGCATCTCCCCCTTGGTGGTCAGTGCACATCAGAGTGAGTGATTGAGTGGCCTTATCAAGCATATAATTGGCATATTGTGCTTTGATTGGTTGAGCAGCTGGCTGGCCGACCAGATACTTAGCATATTAGGCTTTTATTATATCTACACTAATAAAAGAGAAATACACAAATTGACTGTAACTTCATGACAACCACCAGCCAATCAGGAGTGTGTATGCAAATTAACCTTATCACCTCTGTGGAGACTGACAGCAGGGAGGAGACAGCTACCAGTATGGCCCGCTTGGCCATTGCCATGGTGACCTGGCAGGCAACTCCCAGTACAGCCTCCTTGGCAGTCACTATGATGTGGAGCAGGAAAGGCCCACAGAGAACAGAGAACCACAGGAACTGGGCCTAAGCCATCAGTAGAATATCCTCTGAGGGCTCCCAGATTGGAGAGGGTGCAGGTCAGGCTGAGGGACACTCCCATGTGCACGAATTTTGTGCACTGGCCCCTAGTAGGATAATAATGAAAAAAAGGTATTTTATAGAATTAAATTTCCACATCCTCTGTTTTCTGTTTTTAAGCAGGATGTTTATAAAATAATTTTGCATAATGACATGATCTAGGTAAATCATAAATATAGGACACAAAGAAATAAGGACAATAGATATACCACAAATTACCAAGAGATTAATTCTTCTGTTTTATTTTAATACTGAGCTATACGAGAAAGAAAATCATGATATATAACTAATTTGAGATTCCAACTAGAAAAACCAAATTTATTGTATTACTTTGGACTTTAACCATTAACTAATCAAATATCATATCTATTGACAAATTACAATATAAATCAAAATTGATGAGTTACTCTATTTGTCTTTGACTAGTTTTTGAGTTTTTGGATTTGATTTCAAAACTCATTTTGTTACCACAAAAAAGATCATAATATACAATGTGTACTTAGACCTTATTGTCAGTCACACCAGAGCAACAAATATTTGATTTAGCAAAGTCA
This sequence comes from Lasiurus borealis, assembly GCA_004026805.1. Lineage (NCBI taxonomy): Eukaryota > Metazoa > Chordata > Mammalia > Chiroptera > Vespertilionidae > Lasiurus > Lasiurus borealis. The sequence continues at coordinate 20,866 of PVJN01004726.1, forward strand.
ACGCATCCTGAATGTTGTGAAAAAATAAGTTGTGTTATTTTTAATTTTTTAAAATATTTGAGCTGGTTACCCATCAAAATACTCATTTATAAAAACATTTTTTTCTAAGAGTTAAATCCAGTGAAAATGTAAAAATGCTGTATCAAAAATTTTATTTTAGAAAGGATAAATAATTGCAACATAAATTATTAAAGACAAAGCAAAGTAAGAAAATATTTTTCTATTTCAAAAATAGTTTTAAGGATGTAAATGTTTCAAAGAATATTAGTAGAATATATTTGCCTTTATTCATGTATAATGTTTTTGAATATCATGTTTCTACTCATCTTTATTTTAAAAGTTCATATACTTTTTAAATATAGTTTCACTCTGATGCAGGGTTAACTAGTTAAGCCCCCCACCCCCAATATTTTTTTAATTACAAAAAGATAGGTTTAGATTTTAAGAATTCTAAAATAAAGTGCAGAAAATTTAAAAATGTTAAAGCATTGTTACATGTCCAGAACTATAAATTGTTTTGTACCATCTAAAAGAGAGATTTTTTTTAAAAAAAATAAACATTCTTCCTTGTATTTATAGAACTTAAAAAAAACATAGTATTGGAAATACATAAACTGAATGATGTTTGCAAACTATTCAAGATTAAATTATAAATATATTTATACATTAAAAATACAAATCTATTAAAATCCCAAGAAAAAGTGTTATAATCTCAATATTTTTGAGGTTTGTATATATTCTTCAAGACACTGCAAAGAAATAAAGGGCTTATTAAAAATAACAATGCAAAAAAGTCCCATAATATTTTCACACATTCATTAATTTTAAAATGTTCATTGTAATTTTCACATGCAAATTAAGATTTTTTTCAATTAAAAATTTACAAATAAATATTTCATTTACTCTGTCTTGAAACTGTATAATCAGCATTGCATCTTACAACACATTTTATTTGCAGAGAACTATTTTTCCTTCATTATGATAGTTTCTGATTTTTGCCTCCATACGTAATTATATTCCTCCACTTATCTAAGGGTAATGAACTCAAGCAGCTCTTTTTTTCAGGTGTCAATAGAAAATAGTCACTTGCCCCCAAAGCTGGCTCAATTAAACATACTACATTTAAATTAAAAATCACAAAGGTGATCATGCATTCTCTCTGGGAACTTTTGTAACGAATGAATGGCAGAAGACAATTAAGAGTCGCACTTCTAAGCACCACCCTTGGTTGGAAAGATAAAAAATAGTTTATTTTATTATAACAACAATCGTTTTAAATTGTAAAAAGGTGACACTTACCTTTTCCAATTGAGCGTTTTTTTTGGATTTGTATAAAAACTCTCCCACTGCCACAAAAACAGAGAGCACCAAGCCAGCAGCCAGGACAATGAAGATGCCACCGATGTTCTGCACCCCCAGGGCGCTGGCCTCTTTGCTCTCCTCCTCGGGACAGCCATTGCCCCTCCACCACTTCTCCTTCATCATGTGCAGCTTGCCTTCCTCTTGCAGCTGAAGAATTGCAATGGTGATTTTGTCTCGATAGGGAGAACCTGAAAAAGAGACGGCTTGTTAAGTATTTCAAGGAACCCAGCATTTCATAATTAAAGGCTAGCATGAGAGGGGGACAGAGCTTTTTCCAAATGCTCCAAAGTATGCCAATGCTTATTTCCAGTAGAGAAAAACAACTGAAAAACAACAGAGAATAGAAGTATAATAAGATAAATGTGGCGTGTAGCCTTTCTGATTTTAACGGGTAAAATGAATTTTGTTTTATGAAAGAAAATATCTCCCTATAATTAGTAAAACAGTAAGTAGTCATTTACAATAGGAAATGGAAAGTACAAAGATATTTGGTTAATGTTTAAAAATAATTTTACACTGAAAACAGTATTGATAAAGTGGTAACCTATATTTTTAGAGAAGTTATGGAAAAAAATAGTATTTCTCTTCAGTGAGTGAAATAATTTAAGGCAACTATGAACAAGGTATACTCAGGGGGAGTGAATACTTTGCAGATAATTTATTTTCTTACTTGACATAAATAACATAAATAACAGGTTTGTACAAATTTGGATTATTCAAATATCATTATGGAAATCAATGCATTGTAAGAATTTTAAGGTTATTTGTTTAGTTATTATTTTATGCTTTCGGAGGAAATGTTCATTTCAATGGAGGCTATAATATAAATGAAGTTTAGCATTTATGCTGATGGGGGTAGATATTTACCTGTGTTAGCTACTATGTGATAAGTAATAACCTTTCTAATTGGTTTCCCAGAAATCATAGAATAATATATATATATATATATATATATATATATATATATATATATGTGTATATATATATATACACACACACACACACACACACACACACACACACACACACAAACACACACTAGAGGCGGTGCACGGGGGGAGGGGGGGCTGTCCCTCTGCCCAGCCTGTACCCTCTCCAATCTGGGACCCCTCAAGGTATGTCTGACTGCCTGTTTAGGCCCTATCCCTGTCACAATCCAGGACTGTTGGCTCCCAACTGCTTGCCTGCCTGCCTTCCTGATTGCCCCTAATCGCTTCTGTCTGCCAGCCTGGTCATCCCTTACTGCCCTCCCCTGCAGGCTTAATCGCCCCAACTGCCATCCCTTGCAGGCCTGGCCCCTCCCAACTGCCCTCCCCTACTGGGCATCTTGTGGAAGCCATCTTATGTCCACATGGGGGCAGCCATCTTTGAACACATGGGACAGCCATCTTGTGTGTTGGAGTGATGGTCATTTGCATATTACTCTTTTATTAGATAGGATATGTATTTTTATTGATTTTCACAGAGAGGAAGGGAGAGGAATAAAGAGTTAGAAACATTTATGACAAAGAAACATCGATCAATTGCCTTCTGCATGCCCCTTACTGGGGATCAAGCCTGCAACCAAGGTACATGCCCTTGACTGGAATCAAACCTGGAACCCTTCAGTCCACAGGCTGATGCTCTATCCACTGAGCCAAATCAGCTAGGGTTACATACATCTTTTAATATCTGTCCCAAAGGATTAGTCTTACAGCTTTCAACCACTCAGCAATAGCCTGTTTCTAAAGTTTAATCTGCTAAAGAAAAATACTAATTTCAGTTTGCAGTCAATGTTGCTGTGATTTTGATTTGATTTAAATATACCTACAACTATACCTAAAACTTTATTTCTGCTAAGAACAATCACAAACCAGGTCAGGAAACTTTTCTGCCTTATAAGGGATACCACTATATACATTGTCTATTTTTATTTGATTAATGTAATAGACTAACTCAACATTATTCATTTAGCAATAATATGCTAGTTAAAAGTAGAAAGGCAAGGAGAATCATAGGGAGTAGATAGCCTGTTAAAAAAGTTGAAGTGAAAATCTACCAAATCCAGCCCGATAGGTATAAAGAAATAGGTATTTAAAAAACAAAACAAAACATAATTCTTAACCTATTTAGAAGAAATGTTTAATTTACATGGTTTCTGTATAACATTTTTCACAACTTTCCTAAAAAAGATGTGTTATTCTCTCCTATGATTAGAACTCAAATATTTCAGTTATAGCAGGGTAAGTCCTGCTTCTCATGCTCTTTCAAATACTACTCTGATTAGAATGTTCAGTTTAAATTCTGCCCCTCAGTCACTTCAAATATCAAAGAATTACTACCCCAGCCTGTAGAATTTCCTACATTGATCACTCACTGGACACTAGCTTAGGTCACCTAGTATTATTACTATCTAAATTTCAAAATGTGACCTATTTTCCTAAGTAGATTACAATTCTACGGAATAGAGGAACTATCTAACTATCATGTATGTATGTATCATCTGTATAATCTATCTTAATTATCAATCTTTTTTCACATCATAGGCTCTCAACAAATGTTTCCTATGATAAGAAGTACAATATAATTGAGGCACCACTAACATAAGAGTGACAACCTGGAGCTATTGGCCTCTCTCACATTTTTTAAAAACCATGAATTAAAGCAATCTTGTTTAGATATCTAGTTTTCATTAATTCACTAATTCTAGTCTAGCACCAGCTTTAAAATCACATTTACTCTAAATTATAATACTTATTAACCATGTATATTTCTTGCAAAGTAAATATCTGACTGAGGGGGGAAATCTATTCTACGCAGAATTAAAGTGTTTCAAATATATCTTTCAATTTCAATATAGCATCTCAAACAAATTCTGTGCTGATAGTACTGGCAAAAAGGGCCACATGTGGCTAGTATAAAAATGTGGCTTATTTTCTGGGAGTACAATTATAAGCAACATTTTGGTGGATAATGACTTGATAATTGAACTTTCAAATATGAAAAATTCTTGATCCAGCTATGTTATATTTTAAGCCAGCATATTTTTCATCCTGAGAGACACTGAAAGAATATTATTTTATTGCTAATTCATCATATATACTGAACTGTATTGGGATGTTTATTCTAATGTCTTCAAATATAATAGCCCTCACTGAATTCTCAAAATAAGGCACAGATAAATAAAAACAATCAATATTTTAAGAATTGGTGGGTAAATTTTGCTCTTTCTAGCTGAGTTTCTTATTCCCAGCACTTATTGTATGTATAAACGTTTCCCATTCCTGGTAAACCTTGCCACACATGTTTCCCAGCGTAAATGTAATAATGTGGAAATGGCATTTCATTTGAATTAAAAGCTACAATGCTAATATACCTCATTTTGCAGTTTTTATTAGGATGGAATAATATAAGGTGTGCAATCAATGATAGTATTGTCATGTTTTGTGATTCTGTTGTTTGCTAGTAGTTTCAGTAACTATTTTTATTTTATTTTTATTTATTCATCTTTATTGTTGAAAGTATTACAGATGTCACCTTTTTTTTCTCCATTGACCCTTCGACCTGGCACCTGCCTCCCCACCTAGGCCTTAAACAGAAATAAGAATTCAACAATTTAGTATTAATTCTTTGACACATTATTTGATGTTCTTTGGAAGGCATTTCTATATAGATACTAGTTGGAGTCAAACAGGGACTGAAATCTCATGTAGTTGAAAAATCTCAAGGACATATTGAGATGAAAGACAAAAGCATCTTTTATCATCCTGGTGACATGAACAGCCATGCGCTTAGCTCTAATAAAATGAAAAGCCATTAGTTAGATAGATAGAGCTTATGTGTTTCACCCAAGCCACAGCTCAGCCTCATCCAGATGCTGGCAAGCAAAGAACTGAGGTACCACTAACTGGCAACTGAGAGAAGCTGAGGTTTCACACTAAGGCTGCCTCCAGGAAAGCTGTGCATTTTCACAAGTTTGATTAGAAAACTACCAAGGAAATTCTAAATTTTCCCATCATCTCATATAATAAAGAGGTAATATAGAAATTGACCATCACTCCAACACAAATGATTGTTGCCCCAATGTGGTCAGAGATGGCTGCCCCCATGTGGACATAAGAGGGCCACTGCAAGATGGCCAGGAGGGGAGGGCAGTTGTGGGTGATCAGGCCTGCAGGGAAGGGTAGTTGGGAGGGACCAAACCATCAGGGGAGGGCAACTGGGAGCAACCAAACCAGCAGGGAGGGCAGTTGAGGGGGACCAGGCTGGCAGAGGAGGGCAGTTGGGGGCAACCAGGCTTGCAGGGGAGGGAAATTGTGGGTGACCAGGCCTGCAGGAGAGTGCAGTTGGGAGGGACAAGGCCTGCAAGGGAGGGCAGTTAGGGGCAATCGGGCTGGCCGAGAGCAGTTAGGTGTTGATCAGGCTGGCAGGGGAATGATTAGGGGGTGATCAGGCTGGCAGGCAGAAGCGGTTAGGGGCAATCAGGCAGGCAGGGAGGCAAGTAATTGGGAGCCAGCAGTTCTGGATTGTAAGAGGGATGTTTGACTTCCCATTTAGGCCCAATCCCACCAAACGGGCAGGCAGACATCCCTCAAGGGGTCCCAGATTGGAGAGGGCACAGGCTGGGCTGAAGGACACAATGCATGCACAAATTTTGTGCACCAGACCCCATGCATGCACAAATTTAGTAACATATATTGTACACCTAATAGTCAATTCACAAATGCTAAGAAGGCAGACAGATCACCATGACTGAGTGAAGAAGGAGGTCAGGCAAAAATATCTGGAACAATGCAACATCCAATGTAGAAAGATAACTTTCAGTTCCAGTTTTATTAAAACTCTGAGAATTTCAACACAGAATTGTCAGATATTTTAATGTTTTTGTGAGATCAGATGAAATATTTTGTCTAAAATTCTCTCTATAAATATTGATGAATAAATGATTTTTAAAAAACCATCATACAGGATAAACCAAACACCCCTCACAGCTAATTCTAGCCCTTCAATTTTTCACTATGCAGTCTCTTAATTCTGGTTCTTTTATAGTTTCAATCACATGAGACTTTCTTTGGTTATTTAAACATATGATTTATACTGACAGTGAGGAACTATTATGGTTTTAAAATGGCCATTTTACAAGTTGGCAAAATATTCATTTTACCAAATAAAAAAGATTCTAGCTTACAGAAAAAAAGAGGGGTGGGGGAAGAAAGGGAGAGAGAGAGAGCGAGAGAGAGAATGAGAGAGAGAGAGAGAGATAGAGAGAGAGAGAGAGAAACATATGATTACTATATAGGGAATCCCCTTGACATGTCAGATGCATATAACCTGGGGCTCAAAATGAGAACTCAAAGGAGGCATAGAGGCACCTCATTTCAAGTGATGAACACTAACAGTATAAATGTGAGCATAAAAACTACAAATGTATCAATTTGAAATTCCCTCAATAATTACTGTCACCAAATGTCCTCAGTGTTACATTTTGGTAAAATATTTTACATAAAAATTTAATTTTTTAGAACCCCTCAAAAATAGATTAAAAACACCTTAGAAAAATAAACTGTGATAATTGTACACAATTAGTACAAATCTCAACAAATATTTCAGAGGTTTCTTTTCTTTTACACCTCCCTTCCATCACTCTTCTCCTATCCCCCTTAACCTTCCTTCTCTTCATTGCTACTATCCCAGTTTTTATTTGTGGACTAGAAGGCCCATGTTTTATGTATTCATATATATGTGTGTGTGTGTGTGTGTGTGTGTGTGTGTGTGTGTGTGTGTGTGTGAGTGCGCGCGCGCTTTTATTGATTTTAGAGAAGAAAGGAGAGGAGAGACTGAAACATCAATAATGAGAGATAATCATTGATCAACTGCCTCCTGCACATCCCTTATTGGGGATTCTGCCTGAAACCTGGGCATGTGACCTTGACCAAAATTGAATTTGGAGTCCTTCAGCCCACATGCCAATGCTCTATCCACTGAGAGAAACCAGCTAGGGATATTATGCATTCTTGGTTCTACGACTAAGTCTACTGAACACAATACACTGATATGCTTATTTGATTAGCTTTTTCATACTCTTTACAAACTAAAAATTTTAAGTATATACCAACATATTTGTCCTATTTCCATACATCTAGATAATACAGAAATTATAAAGTAAATGAAGTCAGCATTACATTTAATTCCTGGGAAGGCTTATTGATTGATTAAAAGCTTTTCTTTAAAGGTTGCACAGCAAGTGGTTTAATACTTATCATGCTTTAGTGAATTATGCTAAAATCACATATACTGGCAATCTCCCATCCATTCTGTCAACAGTTTCTTTAAAATCAGACTTCTGCATGCTTTAATCAATTGCAAAGATAAGAAACAAAATCATTCTTGCTGTCTATAAATATATTTTTCTAAAACCCATTATACCAGTATTTCTAAAACTGGGTTTTCCCAACATACTTCTCTTAATGGGAAATGTACATCTGTGTCTCATTTTTAAAGGATTCCTTGGTCAGATAAGCTTGAAGAATACTCCATATCAAATAAATCTCTTGAAAATTCATTTTATACACTACCAAAATAAAGAGTTACAAACCTCCATAAAGGAATAAAAGAAAAAAAAAAACTTGTTTAAAATGATTAAACTTATTTTTAGGGGAATAATTGTTTCCTTTGCGTATATTAAAGTTTCCATCAATTACTTGATTTTAACCTTGATTTGAAAAGCAATATCTTTGATAATGCCAATTACTACTGTTACTACATCAGTTCTCTTGGGCCAGTGGAGAGAAATAATTCATTTTTAGATCTTTCTGCTGGTCCCTGCCTAGACATCTTCCACCCTATCTTTGAATTTACACATTATTAAAAATCAAGTTAAAATTTTATGTTCTTCATCCTCTATAGCTCAAGATGCTTCATGAAACATCAGCTCATAAGAATTCACATCATACTGATTGCCTTAAAACAGGTCATCATGCCTGGCTTTGAAGTCTCTTTTAAAGATACTTTGGGCTGAAACTGGTTTGGCTCAGTGGATAGAGTGTCAGCCTGCAGACTGAAGGGTTCTGGGTTCAATTCGGTCAAGGGCACACACAACCTTGGTTGTGGGCACATCCCCGGTAGGTGTGCAGGAGGCAGCTGATCTATGTTTCTCATCATTGTTTCTAACTCTCTATCTCTCTCCCTTCCTCTCTGTAAAAAAAAAATCAATAAAATATATTTAAAATAAATAAATAAAGATACTTTGGGAAGGTAAGAGTTATAAAAGTTACTTAAATATATTTGTATACCAAAATTGCTGATACCAATTTAAAAAAAATTAAAAAATGTTCCTTCTAATAGCACCCACATCCTTTAAATATACTGTTAAATTTTTATTAAATATTACTGTTTTCCATAATTCTCTTGGTCCACCTTCTAAAGAACTTTAGTTTTCTTTGTTTTATATTTCATTAGTGATCTGGTGCACAAAATTTGTGCAGGGGGGGGTTTCTTTCCCTCAGCCTAGCTTGCATCCTGCACCCTCTTCAATCAGGGACCCCTAAACCGGCGGTTGGACATCCCTCTTGCAACCTGGGACCAATGGCTCCTAACTGCTCACCTTCCTGCCTGCCTGATCACCCCTAACTGCCCTCCCCTCTGCCTGATTGCCACTAATCCCTCTGCCTGCCTTCCTGATTGGCCCCAACTGCGCTTCCCTGCCAGCCTGGTTGCGTACAATTGCTCTGCTCTGCTGGCCTGATTATACTCCCAATAGCCATCCCCTGCCAGCCTGATCTCACACATAACTGCCATCCCCTGCCAGCCTGATCTCACCCATAACTGCCATCCCCTGCCAGCCTGATCTTGGCCCCAACTGCCCTCCCCTGCAGGCCTGATCTCGCTACCAACTGCACTCTGCTGCCAGCCTGATCACCCTTAATTGCCTCTGCCTCAGCCCCCAGCATTATGCCTTTGTCCAGAAGGAAGTCAGATGTCCAGAAGATGGCCAGTTAACCTGGTCTAATTAGCATATTACACTTTCAGTAGTATAGATAGATTAAATAGGATAGGATTGTTTAAATGGGGGGACGCCATTTTAATCAGGAGGAGATGCTCTTGGCAGACAAAAATACATAATCCCTATATCTGGACTGATAGTCAGCCATATGTACTATACTACAAAATAGGTCACTAAAAAACTTGAATCACTTTCTTACTCTTTACAGCTGTTGCCTTTAAAACTCCTCCTCAGCCCCCACTTGGGTTCTGCCTTTGAGGTTGACCCAGGTTAGGTTCTGATTGGTCAGTATCTATGCCAGTCAGGATTAAGAGCTCCACCTCCTAGGAAGCCATTGGCTCCTCACACTTAACCCAGATTTGGTTCTGATTGGCCAGCTCTATGCCAGTCAGCATCTCTAGGCCTATCAATGGGCCTGATCAGAGAGGTGGTGCTGATCAGCAGCCCAGCGAGGCCTGAGAGAAAGAGAAGCGTGGCTGCTGGTCAGGCCTGGAGCAAAAGAGAAAGGCAAATGCTGATCAACAGCTGCCACAGAGGCTATGAATCATACCCTTCTTCTCCCTCCAGGCCTGATCTGCAGCCCTCTCTCTTTGGGCCTGATCTGTAGCCCCCTCAGGAGTCAGTGCTGGCTCAGGACATCTGCAGCAGCAGCAGTCAGTTCTGGGTCACTACAGCAATGTAGCACTGACTTCAGGTTGGTCTAACTTTTGGTCGTTTTGGATATTATGGACCCTGGGTTTTTATATATTAGGATAGTTATGGAAATCATTGTAATGATAGCACATTCTGTGTATGATACAGAATTAGTTGCTCTCTTTGGGCCTGGGAAGATATTTCTATGAAAGAGACTACTTATAATTTTAGGTTTCTTCTAGTTTCTCATACTCCAGGATATTGTGAACTTTCTAAAATATCGCAACTTACATGTTTTGTGGGTATGGGACTATACTATGTTCACTAAGGATATGGTATCCCAAAGACTGGCCTCAAAAACTTCAATGATTTCTTAATTATTTATATTCTCTCAAAAAAAATTGAGTCAAATAAATGTTTCTAAAACATTTATCTAAAACTTGAAGCCCTTAAAACTAAGCTACATGTCAGTTATAGGTAATCAATCATTCATTATTCACATTATCCAGTATCTAACATGCTGCCTATCATGCATTAAGCATTCAACAAATGTTTTTTGAATGAGATCTTGAATAAAGTATAATATATTAATCATGACATAGCCAAAATATGTCAAGGTAGTACTTTTGATATTGGACATTTTCTAGTATTATTATAATTGAATAAAATAAAAATAATTCATAAGCATATTTAATTGACACATCTAGCATTGACCTTCTACAATAAGTTAGGTGGTCAAATACATTTATAAATTATTTGTATCTATATCAACAGTGATTTCCTTTGGTTAGTGCCTTCATATGTAAAAGACCTACTAGCCTAAAAGACCTGAGTATGTCTGCTGGAACCATTATCTTAAATTCTTACTTTGTTATATTATTACTAGAGGCCCACTGTAGGAAGATTCCTGCAATAATAGGGCTTCCTGCAGAGGTCTCTGCTGCCCCACCTGCTTCCCTCCCTTCTTCACCATCCTACTTGCTTCACTCTCTTCTGTAGCACTTGGCTTCCTTCTATGCTATCTTCAGTCTTCATTCTGTGCCTAGATATGCAAATTAACCGCCATCTTGTTTGGATTAATTTGAGACTCGCTCCTGATTGGCTCATGGTTGTGGCTTGTGGTGTAGCAGAGGTACAGTCAACTTGCATGTTTCTCTTTTATTAGATAGGATGTAATACTAGTGGCCTGGTGCACATTAAAAGAAAATTAATTAGAGGAAATATTATAATATTGCTATTTCTTTTCCTCTAAGATAGAAATATCAGAGATGAAAGAAAATTAGTAAAATGTATATGAAAATCTTCCTCCTGTTAGAGTCTGGGGCAAGCTGTGGGACCTAGAGTCAAGTCTCTGCCCACCCGGGCATGCCTTGATATCACATGACACCCAGACCCTTCTGGTCCTACCCCCATTTGGTGAGATCCAGACCCAGCCAGCTCCACCCCTATCAAGCCCTGCAGGGCAGGGTTGCAGCCTCAGGTCCCCCATTAAGTCCTTCCAGGTGGGGGGTGCAACCTCAGGTCCCCCGACACAACCTTAGGTTCTGCAGCCCGGTGCTGTGGTTGGGGGTGCGGCCTTAGGCCCCCAGCCTAGTATCCTGGCAGGGGTCATGGTCTTAGGTCTCCCAGCATGGGCTGGAGTGGGGAGCTTGCTCTGAGGTCCCTTGTCAAACTCCACGAGGCAGGGGATGTGGCCTGAGGTCCCCCATCAAGCCCCACTGGGCAGGGGACATGGCCTGAGGTCCCTTGTCAAGCCACACTGGGTGGGGGAGCACAGTCTCAGGTCCTCTATGCCAGCCCAGCAACATGCATCCTCAGGTCCCTGCTGATAGCTTGTTAAGGCTCGTTACACTGTAGATGCAACCATGTTGTGTTATGGAAACCCTGCCTCCACTGTGGGTGCATCCATCTTTGTGATGGTGTGATGTTCATTTTGCACAATCTCTCTATATTAGGTAGGATTACATTATTCTATTCCATTACTACAGTGTTCTGGCAATATTACATTTTATAAAATAACTCCCTGGTTTTTTATTTTGAGATGAGTTCTGGATGCCCTAAATGCATAGCAAATTTGGATGCTTTTAGAGCTTTATCTTTTTCTTTTTTTTACCATCCTTTTCATGATACAATCTTCTAATAAACTTAGAGCCAGACTAAATTTTCTTGGTGCCTTTTTCCACTGCAGAATATGGGTTTTATTAGCTTTAGGCACTTTTTCTCCCATACTTGTTTTTGGGAAGTGCTAAGAAACATTTTATATTTATATTTCAAATTCAATTTTATCTCTCCATATTTCCAGTTTTATGTTTTATTCAATTAATAATGCTGTTACACAATAACATAGCATCATTTCTCTTTCCTTCCAGATAATTTAATAAGTAACTAAAAAATAATTTCTGTAATTACTTGATTAATGATCATTACCCTAATAAAATGCAAATTCCCCAAGGTCAAGGGCTATATCTTCTTTCTTAGTATAACATCTGTCACACAGTAGGAAAATATTTGTTGAATGAATGCAAGCATAAAATAAAATATTTTTAAGTTCTAAATAATTGGTCATGCATATTTGCAATTTTTATCCTCAGTCATTTCTTATGAATCTAAACCATATCTAGGTCTTCATTTAATCTTTATATAATAATTATATTTATTTCAAATGAAGCATTTAATATGTGTAGCAACTAATCACTTCCTGAGGCCCATTTCTGACTCCCCTTTAGACAATAACTACACCAGCATGGAGCTGTTGTCATAACTTCTTGTATTTTCTTTTGAAGGCACTCATTGAAAACACTTAATTTGATGATCTAAAAAGATCATGAGTGACAATCCTAATAGTAAAACAAGAGTAGTCTTATTTTGAAAACAAATTATCAACTTATAACATTTTAATCATAGAATGGTAAATGAAAGATAAAAGTGATCCGATCTCAATGATATCTAGTAATCTTTCCACATTGGAAATCTATGAACATCATTCATTGCCAAAAATTTTTCAGTGATGCCCTAAAGCTGTAGAATAAAAAACTCATTCCTAAATATGTCAAGCAATGCATTTCTTCAACCATCAGAGGGTTGTTCTCTGATTTTATGCTTTTCCTCGTATTTACCTAACTTGACAGCAATACAAATTAGTTGTATTTTCCATTGCCTAAACAGCTCTGCTTTCGTATTGCCTCCCATTTTCTGGTTGAACTTCTCCTCCAGGTAAACTTCTGCTACTTGGCATATTTATCCTTGACTGTCACAGAAACATACGGCATCCCACTTCTTTGGTACCATATTACATTGTCAATATCCCAGTACATCATTTGGCTAATCATATTACAATGTTTTTCTATATCTCTTTCCCAACTAGATGATGATATGAGGGTCATGAGGGCATGGACTGTGTATGAATCACGTGTTGTTATTTTTTATTATTAGCTAGTGTCCCAGTATAAGAAATTCATGCACATTAAAAGGAATTAATTGGAGAAAATATTTTAATATTGCTATATGCCATTTCTCTATAATAGAAGTGTCAGAGGTGAAATAAAATTATTAAAATGCATATGTAAATCTCCATCCCATCAGAGTCTGGGACACACCACAGGACTTAGAGTCAAGTCCCCACTCACCCGCATATGCCTGGAAATAGTGGGAGACCCAGACCCGTCTGGCCCCACTCTTGTGAAGCCCTGCAGGTTGGGTGGCACAGCCTCAAACCCCCCAGCCCAGCACTGAGTGGGGGGTGTACCCTCAGGTCCTCCAACCCAGCCTCAGGGCCCTGGCATGAGGGCACAAAGGCACAAGGTGTGATGACCATTTGCATATTAGCTCTTGATTATATAGAATTATTACATGCACAAATATTACTTAGCACAGATGCTAGATGCTAGGCATATAATGGTGAATGTTATAACATGAGGCCTGACTTTCTAGTTTTCACTGCAACAACAAAAATCGAACAACTTTTTGCAAATATGAAGACCATTGTAATAGTAAAGAACACAATATTATAGAAATATGTAATAGAAGAAATTAGTCTTATGAGTAGATCCACACAAAAAATTTACATTACTTTAAAAATAATGGTAGGGACATTATTTCTCCTTGGCCGCCTTTTGCCTCCTTTTTCTCCTTGGTCACCTTTTGCCTCTTTCCCCCCATTTATTCTCTATATATGAATTTCTGTTTTAGGACGTTATATATGGGAAAGGAAAATAATAATGAGAGCATCCCTAACCCACCTCTTTCATTTTTCTAGATATAAAGAATAGAACTAAGTATACGATATTAGAGTCATAGTGAAATAAAGTTAAATATAAATGCCATCATTAATATGGAAATGAGAGAAAAGAGGTAAATAAAACAACTCACCCACAAAGTGGATACTATATAGTTTTAAGGAGCAAATATATATATATACACACATATATACACACACACACACACACACACACACATATATACATGCATACATATACATATACATATGTAGATATGTAGATATGTAGATAGATACATATACAGTGTAGATATAGATATAGATATAGATATAGATATAGGTATAGATATCAAGTCATGTACCACTGAAGATATGGTAGAGATAGTAAATTTTAAACTTAAGTAACTACATTCAAAGTAAAAAACTAGCTTAAATTAGATAGAGGTTGTATTTTTACCTCTGTTGTAGACCTCAAAATGCAATGTTTTTATGACCTCAAGAAAAAGTAATGTAAATACATTCTAATGAAAGGTCCAGTTGCACAATTCTCAGGAGAATATTCAAATATTTAAGATCACAAAGGGAGATGCTTATATGAAGCATGCAAATATATCAATAAAAATAATAAAATTATAGAGTGTTTTTATCCAGTTGCCTTTTATTCATATTCTGAATATCCCTTAACTCACATGAAAAATAGAATAGGCAGAGTGAATGTTATCAGTATATAATGAAAAAGTAAACTGTGTTCATTGGTTTTGACCTATTTCATATGTATTAGTTAAAAGTGGCTGGTGAAGTAGATTTGTAGTCAGATTTTTCCCCTGGATATTCTCTCATGCTAAGTATGAAAATAGAAATAGTTTTATCCTGGAAACCTTTCCTCCCTTACAATTTTTCATTTGCAGAGTAATAATTTGACAAGTAGTTAGCATGAAAATGTCAGGAATACTTTTCTAACTATACTATTTTCATTTCAAATCCAATATTAAACTTTAATAAATAAATTATGAAAGTTGGATGAGTTTAAATAAAATCATCATCATAGTTAATCATAAAAAAAAAAATAAGAGGAGATAACTTTTTAAAGAGAATAAAATACCCATCTTTTAAGGTAGAACTCAAGTGCTTATTTTAAATTTGGTCTGACGGCTTTGGTCCTTAATGTACCCTACCAATCTGTGACCCTGTATTATATACCAGAGTGCTTTTTTATATTGTATTTCCCCTGTTTTGTGTTATATTTGTTTTTCCACATTTGTCTCTCAAGAAATGGAATGATGTGTACCTATATTTTGTATTCATTATCTTACAGAGCTAAGCAGGTTGAAGAGTGATGAAGTTTCTTATAGATTGACCAAATACAAAGGAAGCATTTATGTCTCCAGAGATAAACTTCTATGAATGCCTCTTAGACTCTGTTTAGTAAATACTCAGGAAACTTTTAAAAAAGGAAAAACTTCACTTTACTTATTTAGATAATGTCCTACAATAAGATTTGTCTTATGTTTGTAAAGTAGAAAATAACTTCTTCCTAAATTATGGTTAACTAACCACAATATATCTATTGACTAATGGTAAAACTCTAGTTAGGTTCCAAAAGAAAAGACTTCTAACTGGTAAAGAATGGATGATATTAACAGTCCACTTTATCTACAATATATTCAATATTTTTGAATATATAAAAATAGAAAGCAAAAAAAGTATGATACAAATAACCTAAAACCACAAATACATCCTTTCAATTATTATAAAACATTTTTTATCTGTTTTGGCTCAGTGGATAGAGTGTCAGCCTGCAGACTGAAGTGCCCTGGATCCCATTCATGTCAAGGGCACATACTTGGGTTATGGGCTCCAGCCCCAATAGCTAGCTTGCAGGAGGCAGCCAATCAATGATTCTTTCTCACCATTGATGTATCTCTCTTTCCCTCTCCCTCTCTCTTCCTCTCTGAAATAAATAAAAATATATTTAAAAAATGAAACAGTTCTTGAAGACAATCTTTTGGAATTTTTTGTGATACATATGTTTTGATCCAAATACTATAAGTTTAATTCTTATCACATTCCAATTATGTAGACATAATTCTACCAATTTACAGATGAGGACTCTGAATCTAAGGAAGGATTAGTAACTGTACCCAGGACACCTGGGATACAGAAATAAAAGTAGTATCCTATATAATAAAAGACTAAAATGCAAATTGTCCCCTTGAAAGTTTGACTGACTGCTTGCTATATCATGCACTGACCACCAGGTGGTGGTACAGAATGAAGGAAGGCCCTGGAGGGCAGCTGGCAGCCAGGGGAAGGCAATTGGCCCTGATCTCCCGCCAGGCCTAGGGACCCTACCTGTGCATGTATTGTGTGCACCAGGCCTCCAGTTTATACATAAGTCATCTGACTGCAAAGGCCACAGAGTCTATGAGAAAATTCCTTCCACATGAGTGCCAGCAGATGCAAGGCATTTGTCTTTGTAATTTAGTAATTACAACATTTACCTCTATGCTTTGATGTGTTTTTTTCTAACAAGTGTTACTTATTGATCTTACTTAGTCCTGCTAACTAAAGGATGACAGTCTGACATATTCAATCTGGCTAGTTCATTTATAATAGAATTTGAACCCATGACCTTGGACTAATCAACATAAGATGCTTACTAAATAAATTCAATAATTGAATCTTTGTATATAAAATCTCCCTGAACTGTTTTCATGAAAATTATCTCTAAGCATTATTTGCATAACATTTGGTCAGCATTTACAATATTAATGAAGGCTGTTCACACTGATGCTCACAATTCATCAAATTCCCACTGGAAGCTTTCTAGATTCTAACATACAAAGTCGGTTCATGATTCATGATGTCTGTTGAGCAGGCATAGCTTACTGAGGCTCATCTATTTTCAGTGACTTGAAATGTAGACTTTAACAACTATGGAAGAAATGTATAGCTTCTGCAGGTGTAATTTGACTTTTTTGTTGTTTAATTCAGGCTCTGAGAATTATTAGATCTCGATTTAGCCTTCAAAATCACATTACCGACATTAAAATTGTGCTACTGGTGCAATGAAAAAAATAGAATGCATTTTAATGGAAGGTTTGACCTGCAGAAAAAATGAATAATTTGCATCAATTTTTGTGCATTATGTTCAACTAATGAAGATAAATGTATTCATTCACTTCAGTAAAGCTGAAGAACTGAAGGCTGGCAATTTTATGCATCTATAATGATGAGTATTACATTACTTATTATATGATGGATTGGGAATTCTAGAAATGGATGGTGAGCAAAATGAGGAAAACATGCTTCTCATGCTGATTTCTATTGTTATAAACACTGGCATATGCTTTAAACAAACAACATGAGCTGGTAGGAAAGCAGCAGTCTAGGAAAAAATCCATTAGGGTCATGACTCCCCTAGTACTATTTCTACATCTTTTACTTCATCAAATAACGAGAAAAAAAAGAATCAGTGAGATCTTACACATTTAATACTAGAAAATAAAAGTAAAGAAACCAAGAAACATTTCAAATCTTTTCTGTGTCAAAATGGTATACTTCTTCCATAAAGAGTCAATGATATAACCTATTGTGGCTTTTTTTTTCTTTCTTTACTTTAGGTAGATTATGTGTAAGGGCATTATAATGAGATGAGTTACTTGAGGATCTATTCTGTATTTCTTAATATAAAATGTTAGAAAACAGTTTATAAGGGTAGCATTAAAAATCTAATTATGAAATAAGAATGTACCTTCCTATTTATAATTAAACTAGAGGCCCAGCACATGATTAAATCGTGAATGTGTAGGGTCCTGGAGGCCTAGCCTGCCATCAGGGCCATGTCCGCTGCTCTGCGATGCCTCGCATGCTCCATGGACGATGCTGATGCCCTGTGATGCTCTCAGCTCGAGCCCTTCCCCCACGTGCTCTGCCGCCTCCCACCACCAATTGTGTGGGTCCCACTTCGCCATAAGCCCCAGCCTGCAAGAGATGCTCCATGCACCTCCTGGTGCCCGCTGTTTGGTCGTGACCCCCATGATCATCAGCTTTTTATGAAATAGATAATACATATGATAGAAATAAAGTATATATAACAATTTTGTATGTGACAAATTGTCTTTGAAATTCAACGTTAGCATTTAAAGGCATTACAAAGATATTGGATTCACATTCATGTTTACATTGCCAGTTTGGATTTCGTTCACTGAAATAATTACTCACCAACTGTTTGCAACATCCTATTAATTTAACCCCACAAGTAAAATGCGAACAAATGCTATCATAGAAAACTTAGCATCATTGACAATATGGAGAAACATGAATACAATTTTCTCAGTCCTCTTCTCTGCTGACACATAATTCACTTATGTTATGAAAGTTGTGAGGAACTAAAACAGAATGAAGGGTGCTGCTAGCTTATTGTTAAAGTAAAATAGTTTTATTGAGACCCTTCAGTTGCTTTACAACATTTCTACCAAAGTGAACACAGCAAAGCAAAATAACACAAACTGGCCCTAATGGATTTTTTTTCTATACTGCTGCTTTCCTACCAGCTCATGGACTGCTGAGTCTGCCTGGTCCTCAAAGTGCAATATGCACTCAGCATTCGAAAGAGAGAAGCCAAAAAGGCTTTTAGTATGAGCAGTCAGAAGGGAGGCAATATAGTCGAAAATGCTATTAAAGTAGAAATGCTCCCTGTTTGGGTAAGGAGATTATCACCTACAGTGAATTAAGAGGCAAGATTGCAACTGCGCACACATTTTAAATAGCCCTTAATGAAAACTGCTGTGATTTTCTGTTTTTGGCTTTCCCCCATCCAGTGTTGTTATTGTTGTTGTTGTTTTCTTAATTATTTTTAAATCCTCACTGGAGGATATGTTTTTATTGATTTAAGGAGGGGAGAAGAGAAAGAGCGATAGAAGTATCTATCAGTTTCCTTCCATACAAGCCCAACTGGGAAAAATCCCATCTGTAACCTTTTCGTAGGGGACTATGTGCTAACCAACTAAACTACCAGGCCTGGGCTTTTCCTAACTGTTTTGAATGAAATAGGAAGTCCAAATACCTTATTATGAGCAAGAACACCTACAACTTCAAAACTCTACCTTCAGTAGATACCACATTAAAACAACATTGCTGTAGTCAGGAAAATTATGAAAGAGATTTAATGTCAGCCAAGCTTAATTAAAGCAGCTTATGCTTATTTAGCGTTTATCTTCACATTATTGTTGATAGCTCTGCTAAGGTATTTTTGTGTATAGAGAGCTTCCCTAATTAAATAGCTTATATCTGAGTCATTCAGCAATTTCACAACACTCTGGTCGCTAATCATCACACCCGGAGTGATGAATGGTGATGGTGGGCTTCTAAAGATGAATCACACAGGAGGAGGCTTAGCATGCTAAGAAGATGCATGGACTTTTAGGAGAAAAATATGTATAAATTTTGAAATATTTATGATTTCCCATACCAAATGACATAGTATTTTATATTTTAACCTCCCATGCTTAACTACATGTGCCCCTATGACAACATTTGAAAATCTGAGCCATTATATAAACAAAGGGAGTTCCTGTCTTTGGTCACACTTATAGTATTAGTATAGCTAAAATTTTCATTATGGATTATGGCTCCTGCAGATATAAACACAAACTCTTGGGGAATTTCTGGTAATGATCTAAATTTCCAGAGATTGGTCCCATATTACCCTTTGAATATGTTTATCTTATTAACTCTTGCAGCAAATGATCAAGATCCTCCAATAAAAATTTGTTTATTTCTTCCTTATAATTAACAAAAATTTAAAACTAAATAAATATAACATATTACAAATAATCTCCAGTATACTTAAACAATGATGACATAAAAGATAAATGCTAATTAACTAGCTGAGAAATGGAGACTATGACGTTAGTTGAAAGTTTTAGTAAATCAGAATCTCATTCAAGTACTAGAATTGCCTGTCATTGTGTTTATTAGTGACTAAATAAATATAAATAACTCATGAAGCCATATTTCTATCAGTGGTATTACATAGCAAATCATAAATTAGTGCCTAACATCTTTTTCTCAGAAGTAATGTATTTGGGGGAATAAAATGTGAAATTTTATTCCCCCAAATAAAATTCTTTGCTGAAGTTATATGAGTTACCACTCACTCATAATGTAATGAGTTAAAATAATTTTACTTTATGTCAGTTAATTAATTTATTTTTTAAATAATTTTATTGATTTTTCAGAAAGGGAAGAAGGAGAGAGAGAGAGAGAAGAGAGAGAGAGAGAGAGAGAGAGAGAGAGAAATTAATAGTTTTCCTCCTATATGTCCCCCAACTGGGAATGAACCTGCAACCGAAGTACTTGACCTGCCCAGAATTGATCCCATGGAATTCTGGTGCACAGAATGATGCTCCAACCAACTGAGCCAGAACCCAAAATAATTTTTGATTTATGTCATATTATGAATGAATGAAGTATAATTCACTAACATTAAGAACTTAATGCTATCATGTCAAAGAGAAGAAATGTTATCTGAACTAGAAAAAAAATAAAGTATATTGTGATACCTACAGGAGAGTAATTTGAATATTCATTCCTTTAAAATTATATTATAATGTTCAATTTTATTCATTTAGTCTAAAAACAAAATATATGTTAAATGTATTAAAGAAATTTTTAGTAATAATGTGATATTAAAAATTTTAAAGACAGTATTATTTGGCAATGAGTATAAAGAAAAATGCTCTATAAGATTATTCCTCATCTTCATATTTGCTAAGTCAAGTGTTATTTAGACCTTCTAAATTTTTATTTGTATGTGCTGAGAAATTTACATTAAAATTACAAGGTCCTTATAAAAGTTATAAATTTATCATGTGCTATTGCCTAATTGTTTAAAATAATTTTAATCAAAACACCAATATATTACACTATTATATCACACTAATCTACAAACTACAAAACATAATTCCACTCAGATATATAATCTAACTTGATTTTTATAAGTTTCTTATGAAAATGACCTTACTATTATCAATAAATATTTTCAAAAATAGCGCAGCTTTCTTCAGAAGTAAATAATTGACCTATTAGCTAAGTTGAACAGATAAAAGGAAAAAGAATCTACATCCTAAGGCTTATAGTTTGTTTTGTTCTCATCATATCTGTAAATTTAATAAATTTAATAGAAATTCCAAGTGCTGTCTCAGTATTTTCCTCAATTTAAAGTTATATTAAAATAAAATTGATATGTATTATTTTAAATTGTTTTATGTTTTCTTGATAAGTCAATAACTTTTACTAAATAGGGCCAAGGGCAAGGAGAGATCAAAGTTTGTTCTATATATGGTTGCAATGAACTGTAACAGAGAGCTTCTTTACAACTAATTCAACTATTACCTTGCTTTTAAAAATAGTTATCATATTTGAAATATCCCAGTTGTTTTTTGAGATTTTTATAATATACTATTTTGATTTATCTTTACCAAACATTTTCTCAAAGCAAGATAGTACACTGGTACATTGTATTTACAAAACAAATAAGCAATTAAAATAACCCCTAGTTTAAAGTTTTATATTAAGTATAGGTCAAAATTACTTATTTAGAAATTTGGAAATTATGAGTTCTATTATTTAACTATTCCTGAAAAATATGTGTGTTCTACTTCAAGGTCCTTTTACATTCTCCCCAATCTTACTCAAGTCTCAATACTCTGCATTACTCAAGTTAGTTTAATGAGGTCATCACACTTAATAATATAAGATGGCTAGCTCTAAAAGTTATTTTTTCTATTTATAAATTTTGCTATTCCATCATATGCTTTAGTGTAGAATTCATTTGTTCAACAAATAATAACTTAGGTCCCAAAGACTACAAGCCCTATTATATGTTCATATAGAAAATAATACAATAACTAATAAATTATAATACAAGAACAAACTCTGTTTTGTATACTTACAATTATAAACATACTTTTGCCTCTCCCTCTCTCTCTATATATATCTTTATAACTATCTATCTATCTATCTATCTATCTATCTATATCTATCTATCTATCATCTATCCATATATATATATATATATATATATATATATATATATATATATATATACACACACACACACACATACACATACTAGAGGTCTGGTGCACAAAATTGGTGTACAGGAGATGTGTGTCCCTCAGTCCAGCCTGCACCTTTTTCAGTCTGGGACATCCCTTTCACAATCCAGGACTGCAAGCTCCCAACTGCTTGCCTGCCTGCCTGCTTGCCTGATTGCCACTGACTACTTCTATCTGTCAGCCTGACCACCCATTAACCATTCCCCTGACAGTCTAATCTATGTCTAACTGGTCCCTTGCTGGCCCAATTGCCCTTAATTACCCCCCTTTGCTGGCCTGGTTGCCCCAACTGCCCTCCCCTGCTGGCCTGTTCTCCACAACTTCCCTCCTCTGCTGGCCCAGTCACCCCTAACTGTTCTCCCCTGAGGGCCTGGTGCCTCTCAACTGCTCTCCCCTGCAGGCCTGGTCTCTCCCAACTGCCCTCCTCTGCCAGCCCGGTCACCCTTAACTGCTGTCCCATTCAGGCCTGATCACCCCCAACTGCCCTCCCCTGCTGGCCATCTTGTGGCAGCCATCTTGTATCCACTTGGGGGCAGCCATCTTGTGTGTTGGAGTGATGGTCAATTTGCATATTACTCTTTTATTAGATAGGATGTATATGGACATATATATGGATATGAAGTTAATAAAACAAATTTTAGTTTTTGTCTTTTCTGGCAACTTATTTTATTTCATTTCATAATTATTATTAAAAATAATTTTGTCATATGGAAGAAGGGGGATATTAAAAATAATGAATCTTGTGTGTCAAATATTCTAGCTATGTTCCAGGAATAGTTTACTATATGTATCTACTCTTAAAAAAAATAAATATTCGCCGAAACCGGTTTGGCTCAGTGGATAGAGCATCCGCCTGCAGACTGAAAGGTCCCAGGTTCGATTCCGGTCAAGGGCATGTGCCTTGGTTTGCAGGCACATCCCCAGTAGGGGGTGTGCAAGAGGCAGCTGATCAATGTCTATCTCTTATCAATGTTTCTGACTTTCTATTCCTCTCCCTTCCTCTCTGTAAAAACTCAATTATATATATATATATATATATATATATATATATATATATATATATTACTTTAAAAAATAAATATTCAACTAAACCATTTGTTGCTCATTCTTTTTATGAACTTTCTAACTCAAATATCACACACTAAGCCACAAATTTGAAAACAGAAAATAAAGTTGGGAAAGCTTCATTTGGTCTGTAAAACATTTTTTTAAATGTCAGATTTGAAAGAACTTTTGGGGGGATGCTGTAGGATTTTTCAACATTGATTCAGCAAAAATGTCTACTGACCATTTTGTTAGAAATAAAATTTTCTTTTGTTACTTTTCCATTTAGAAGCAGATGTCTAAATTGCTTCCCTGATTTTCCGCAGTAACAGAAAGAAGCAAGATGCATTCATTAAAACAAAACTTGTAATGGCCTATGGAGGCACCATTTTTATCCCCTTCTCACAGTAACTAAGATTAATGAGCAGAGAATAAGTGGCTGACATAAAACATACCCATGGGGGTGCCAACGCCATAACCTTTGGAGTCTATAAGGCCACCAATCTGTGTCAGGTTGCAATTCCGCTGGGTAACAAATTCGATGGTTGTTGACTCCATTAGGAAAGCATAATCAGAGGTGAGGACTCGCTGGATTCCTTCTTCATTACTTTTGACGAGCACTGACTGCCTCCTGCTACTCATAAAGGCCCACATTTTGTCATACGTGGATATTTTTGATTTCTGGAGGGTGGGAAATAAAACACATACGAAAGACAATCATTAGTTTCCATGTAATCCTACAATGTGAAGATGCACTTACTATATTTACTTTACTCATACTACCTTTAATTGTGTTATTAATAATAGTAACATCTAAACAGAAAATCAAAATATGTATAAAATTTTCTCATAGAAATTCCTCACATATTTCCAGGAATAGTACAGATTTATTTAACAAATATTTCAACTGTGTCCCAATGCACAAAAATGCACAAGTTGAAAATCACAGAAGGTAATAAAAAGGAAAATAAACAAGATTAATAAGGAGGGTCTTTTGTGCTTATATCTCACAAGAGTGCCTCATGTGTATAATTTTGTCTTTCAACATTATAGTAACATTAATTTGATAGAGATAGACACTGGACACCAATTGACACTGTAAAACGTCAAGAGGTTATTTTTCCCGATTTGGTTGACTGTAAGACAGATGTCATGTCAACCCCCAAGGATACTCAAAGGTACAGGTTAAAGGGATGCGAGTAATTCATTACAAATAAGGATGTTACAAATAAGAATGACTACATTTCCACTGAGACACAGCCTGCTTCTGGACAACAGAAAATCTATCATTTAGGTCCATTAACAAACTAAAGATTGCTGGGCCGATAAAATTGAATAGTTTTTATATGCAACTGCAAATTCTCAGTGGGCTTTACCAGGATTTCATTGCTAAAGGAAAGAAATGGGTTTTATTCAGAAGGAACTGGAACAGCACAAACATGAAAAAGGTTAGCATCTGCTTATGGAAAGCTCTTCTGTCAATCCATTACCGTAGTTTAATTCTATACATCACAATACTGACATTATAAACATAAGATATTCATCATACTGGTTGCACTGTTATAAAAAGCTAAAACAGCTAAATAACTTTCAAATAAATATAAATGCAATCTTTTTACAGCATACGCATGCTTTTAATCCTATATGGGCCAGGTCATAAATGTGATAGTACCATGACTTCTACTAAAACACAGGTGCAGCCCGTCCATTGTGATTGAGTGGTTGAGTATCAACCCAGGAACCAAGAGATTGTGGTTAGATTCCTGGTAAATGCACATTCCCGCGTTGTGGGCTTGGTCACCAGGAGGGGGGCATGTGGGATGCGACAAATATATGATGTTTCTCTCTCATAGATTTTTCTAGCTCTCTATCCCTCTCCCTTCATCCCTCTCTCTAAAAATTAATAAAAACATAAAAAGGCATATGCACAACAATGTTTATAAAAATTCTTGCACTATTTCATTGATAAAAGGGGAAGAGCAATACTAATTTTACTGGAGGAAAAAAGTAAAAGTATGTGAGTGCTATATAAAAGCAAGCATAGCATTAGGGCTAAGAGAGGTAAGAAATGCAGACCCTTGCTCATCCTAACAGGACAATGGCTCAAACTCTAAAAGAGAGCAGCTAAGACACCTCGAATAGCAGCCCAAACGTGTAATCCTAATAATAGTTAGAACAAGCTTACTTCCTTTCAAAGGTAAGAAAAACTTTTCCTAATATTTACATTAACCGAAGACTAAATACAAACAAAATCAAAATTATAGTTTACCTTCAGATTACAATTATTATAGGTACATGGGTGACCAAAACCAAGCAGAAAATGAGAAAGTGAACAAAAAGTTATTTTTACCTGAATTGGTCATAAATTGTCTAAATTATCCGCTTTGCTTTAGCTATAAAAACATTAGCAATCAATGTCATTTATGCCTATTTAAATTTATCCAGTGCAATTTTTTTTTATTTGACAGGGCCAAGACACTTTTTTATTTAAATTATGTTTCTTGAATTACTCTAATATAATGTCTGACATGCTGGAAAGAATTCAAGATATTGTCCAGATTCCAGGTGTTGAAAAATGTAACATGCAAGGAGATCATGGATATTTGCCTTTCTTATAGGAGCAGTGAGAAGTGGAAGCAGGTGTGAAGCAGATTTAGGATACAATCATATTTGCATTGTGAGACCACTGAGGCCGCTATGTGGAGATCAGCAGTGGCAAAGTTAGATGTAAGAAGGAGTACATAGCAACAGTCTCTGTTAGAAACAGTACATGTATGAGGAGAGTAGTGCAGGAAATAGAAAGAAATGTAAGTATTCAAGATGTGTGTGTATTTGTATTGATTAAACTTGGGTCAATGAGAGAGAGAGAGAGAGAGAGAGAGAGAGAGAGAGAGAGAGAGAGAGAGAGAGAGAGAGAGAGAGAGAATATGAAAGAAAGTTAAGTATTTGGAAGGAAAGATAACATACAAATTAGAGACACCTAAGGAACAACTAAATGGATCAGTTAGATATGTGAAGTTAGATATGTAAGTTGGGGGTTCAGTGGAAGATTCAAGACAAAATATCAAAATATATTTTGGGGTTCTCCTGGATACAGAAATCAAAGTAGCAGATGGAAGAGAAAAAGGTCATAGAGGAAGGGGAGTCCTAGGATCAAGTTTTGAACAATTTTGAACAATGGCTGGCAGAGAAGTCTGAGCCTGCAAGTGAGACATAAAAAGAGTGAAAGAGACAGATCTCTTACCCTTTGAAACAGCCTGGAGGGACCTGGACAGTGTTACGCTAAGTGAAATAAGCCAGTCAGAGAAAGGCAAGTATCATATGATCCCATTCATATGTGGAATCTAACGAACAAAATAAACAATGAACAAAATATATCCATAGATATAAAAGCATGGAATAGACTGAAAAAGAATCTCAGAGGAAAGAGGAGTAGGGAGCAGGAAGAGATTAAGCAAAGAACTTATATGCACATATATATAACCCATGGGAGGGTTATATATATGTGCACATAAAAAGAGGATATCTGTAATATTTTCAACAATAAAGGTAAATTTATAAAAAGGAATTATCAAATTAAATTAAGGAATAGAACTTGCAAACTGTGGTCCTGCAGAGATCAAGGCAAGAAAATATTCATTGAGGAAGTTGTCACCTGTAGTGATTTGCCAAAATAAAATAAAAAAAATGCATACAATGAGAATGGAATAATATCTTTGGATTGGCAACAGAGAGTTCCTTGGTATTTTAGCAAAAGTTAATTTAGTGGAGTGAAGCACTTAGAAATAACATTGAAATAGATTAAAGAATGGGAAAGTAAAATGAAACCAGTAACTGCCAAAAAAGAGAAAAAATCAGAAAGTAGGTCACTGAAGAAGAGGAGATACAGGGCAGTGCATATAATTTTGGTTTAAGTAAGATTTTCAAGGATTGAAGAGATTTGAGCATGTTTAAACAACAATGGGGGATTTTTGAGGGTAAAAAATGATTTAACATGCCTGAGATAGAAAGAACAATCAATAATTTAAAATTTCTACTAAGGTGAGTCACAAGTGGAATAAAAGAGGATTTAAAATACTGTAATTTGCCTTGACTTCTGAGTTCAAAATATTTATATTAAATACATGTGGAATTATATATATATATATGTATATATATATATATATATATATATATATATATACACACTAATCTATTGTGTAAAGAAATGAGAAATTAAGAAACCTCAGATAAATTTATTTTTAATAAAATAGCAAATTATTGAATGTCTTTTTAGTAAAATAAACTATAAGATCTCTAAGATGATGGAACTGTACAAGTTAAAGATTAGGAATCAAAATGCATTTAAAGTCAGGAATGAGATAACTACAAATATAATTAATCAAATATGAACACGTTGGGTATTAAAATTATATGTAAACTTTGAAGAAAGGACATATCAAGTTGCAATGTGAACAAAAGTTTGTTGGTGGAAGATAGGACATGTTGAGAGAAACACCTGTACTATGTTGTGCTCAATCTCCTATCACGATGGTTAGTTTCATTCAATGAAATAGCACTGATCACTGTTAAGGGATGTGATAAAATCCCAGGCAGAAACCAAGCTGCTGAGCTAAAATACTCAAAGAAGTGAGGACCAAGGCAGAACACCAGTAATGACTCAGAATTTGGGAGATAGCTTGGCCCTGTGCATTGCTGCTGCCAAATTGATTAAAAGTCTTTCCAGAAGAAATGCATAATTTAAGAGAAATATGAAAAAAATCAACATTAGGTAATAAGCTAAACATCTCTATATAAAAGTGACTGGCCAACTGGTCGCTATAACATGCACTGACCACTAAGGGACAGATGCTCAATGCAGGAGCTGTCCCCTGGTGGTCAGTGCACTGCCACAGGGGGAGCCCCACTCAGCTGACCAGGATGAGCAGGGCTGGGATGAGCCAGAGTGGCTCCTCCCCAATCCCTACAGGCCGTGCTGAGAGACAAGTTCACGCACCAGGCCTCTAGTAAAATAATATCATTCTCTGTAAGCAAAGAAATGAAATGATTACAAATTAGAGCACAGGTGCTCACATAGAGTGGTCAAGTAGAAGAAATATTAAATTAGTACAAATTAAATTAAAGAGCATCTTACTCCTTAATTTCACAGATGAGAAATTTCACTGGTAAGAAAAAAAAGTCACCAGTGAAGGAAGATTTATAAAGAGAAAAATGATGATAGGATTTGTGACATCATGGTTTTATAGAAGAATTTTACTTGTATAATAAAATTATTTCTTTGGCAAAAATGTAAAGCCTTTCTAAGCATCATCCTTAGAGGTACGCCATGCATAGTAATTTAGACAGGTAATGTAAAGGATATAAATTAAATGACATTTCAGAGACATTGCTTGGAATGCATATGAAAATCAAAGTCTTACAGAAAAATAGCATACTTAAAATTTTCTGAATAAAATAATCGTATTTCCTCATGCAACTGAATCCCATCACACTAAATACTCAAAACAATTTCTTTTTTCTTTTTCTTCTTTTTCCCTTTTGTGTCCACATTAAAGATAATTTTCTTTCTATGTTACAGCAAATGGATTTAGAATGTCAATATTTAGCATTGTTTATTGTGTCAAATTGCTGAGGCTTGTAAGCTGATTTGATTTTTGCTACATCAGCACAAAACAAATAAAACCAGTTCATAAGGCAATGTATTTTTATAATAGCATTTTTTCCTGGACTCTGAAACACCGACAAAATAAGGAAAAATAAAAAAAGGATTCTTCTCAAGAATAACCTTACAAAGAATAAGAAATCAAGGTTTTTTTTTAAAATTCGCAGATGCCAAATGAGATGGTGTTTTAAAAAGAACATTTAGTACAATTACCTTAATATTTAAAACATATAGATAATGATTTAAAACTTTAGGATAGCCCTGGCTGCTGAGGCTCAGTTGGTTGAGTATCATCCTGTGCATTGAAAGATCTCTGGTTTGATTCCCAGTCAGGGTACACATACTTAGATTGTGGGATTGATCTCTGGTTGGAATACTCCTGGGAGGCAACCAATTGACCTCTCTCTCTCTCTCTCTCTCTCTCTCTCTCTCTCTCTCTCTCTCTCTCTCTCACACACACACACACACACACACACTTCCTTCCTCTTTCTCCCTAAAATCAATAAACATATTTTTAAATAAAAAAAAAAAACATTTTTCACTTATTCACTTAACTCTAAATAAAGTTTGCAACCTGAAATTATTCAGTTCTTTGAAGATCTCATGTAAGTAATAGTTTTAGGCAACATTTTTTCCTGAAAATTTAAGAAAGATTTAGAACTTCTAAGATATTATAAAGTGTTTTGAAATTTTGTTTCTAACCCTTTGAGGAGTTTGAGATTTAATAAAATGAAGGGTTATTATTAGTATTCTGCTTGCATAGAACTTTTATCTGGAGCAACATATTTTATAAATACAATGTCATATTCTCTTTTTAAAAAAAATACATTTGGCTTAAATTTCTTGAGTACACAAATGCATTCTTCACCTCAATTCATTTAGATGCTGTCAAATATAAATTAAACTTTAGCAACCATCTTGTGCTCATTGAACCTGTTTTTATAAATCTGTCAGAAAGCCAAAAATATGGTAAGAAAAGAACATATTTGTCTGACCTGTGGAAGTAAGAATTTAAATTAATATTTTAAATATGTTCTAGAGGAAACTTTATTTCCATGAAAGAGATAGAAAATCTTCAACATATATATTGCTTGAAATATCATAACCACAAACATCAATAGCACAAATAATTATTTTGTAATAAGGTTTATTATCCTATATAATAAAAGCCTAGGTGACATTGTGTGACATTATCACAAGATGGCTGTCACTAGATGGCCACCACAAGATGGTCACCAAGGGAAGGCAGTTGTGGGTGATCAGGCCTGGGGGTGATCGGGCCAGGAGGGGAGTGGTTAGGGGGTGATCAGGTTGGCAGGCAGAAGCAGTTATGGGCAATCAAGCAGACAGAAACGGCGAGTGGTTGGGAGTCCTGGATTGTGAGAGGATGTCTGATTGCCGGTATAGGCCTGATCTCGGAATTGGACCTAAACTGGCAGTTGGACATCCCCTTTGGGGTCCCAGATTGGAGAGGGTACAGGCCAAGCTGAGGGACATCCCCCCTCCATGCATGAATTTTGTGCATCGGGCCTCTAGTATATATTAGATATCTTGGCTGCAACTCAGATTCTTCAATAAAGTTAAGCAGGTGGTACAATACCCAAAGCATCTTGAAGAAACCTAAAAAGGACTCTATATTATAAACTCACTTCTTTTTATCTAAAACTATTCATGAAAAAAATGTTTTAGCTCCTAAACCATAATGTCTGGTAGAATTAAAGTTTGGTGAAAGAATAAATATGATGAAATATCTTAAAAAAGCAAGTAACTTTTTATTATTTTTTGTAATTACCAAAATGAGGTCATGTTTGGCACTTATTCAAATTATTCCTTTTCAATAAATTCCACATGACCAATTTTATTTCTAATGTTAATTTCAATATTTTATTAAAATGCCATAATAATCTTTCTTATTTTGTTATGAAAAAGTCACATGTATTATTTCATAATACATGGTTTGAAGAAAAGTCCATACCAAGGTCTCTGTTGGTAAAGGAGAATTTGGCTGAGATTTGCATTTTAATTTTTTATTACAGTAAATAAATTACCAACAATACTGGAACATATGTGCTAGGTAAGAACAGCTGAGCCCTATCTGGACTCATCTGACCTTGGTCATTAGGAAATTAGAGTTAATTCAGGAAAACAGGACTGAAGCCATATGTGGTTCATATCAAAGGTGGAGCTGAGGCTAGTGCAGTGATCTGGAAACATTTGGTTGTTAGCAAACCTGTCAGTCCTTGGAATAATTCTGGCAGTTTTATCTGAAAGCATCTGCAAACTCTTAAAACAGGATATCTGAAGGGAAGGGCAATGGAACAGAGGGAATTGCTCTTCTTGGTGTTACTGTGAGTTAGGCAAGGAATAAGAGAGAGTTAGAGAAGAAATAAATGAACATAACATGGTAGGCAGCAAGTTTAAAACCACTTGGTGCAGTTAAAGGCAGTTATCCATTTCTGAGAGTTGAACCGATATTAAGATAGTTCATCCTGCACTCTACAAAATCACTGACAGTCTCCAGTCACTGCATTTAATTCCCTAAATGAGATATCTTGAATGTTTTGGGTCAAGTTTTTGTTTGTTTGTTTGTTTGTTATAATTAATAGTAATCAGCAATATATTTTATTGTCATTTTGCCAAATTTAAATAAAATTAGAAAAGCCGAATTCATTTGTCAATGGAGAACTTTGAATCTGTCACAGTTTCTTGGCCCTATCGAATAAAAAGTTTTCCTACCAATTGCTGGAGAATATTATGAGGAATAAATGAGAAAATTCATATAAATCATATTTAACAAGCAGATTTTATTTATATTGCAAGTTTCTGTGGCCAATCAATGGAGAAACATAGTAACACTATGCTAGGACTGCAGCATTCCTATATTTTTTTGTATAATTTATAACTTTTAGGAATATGGAAACATCCTACCTCTCCTCCCCTACTCGCCTATAACCTGACCTAATAACCCCGCTGAGCTAGATTTGCAAAAGTACCCTGAACCCTTGCTGAGAGAGCATCATTAACCCGCATGGCTTATCTCATGAGACCTTTCCACAAAGAGAGACCCACTGGGGCAGGGAAGTCTTATTTTAAGTCTCAGCTCATCTTGTGGAAATGTTGCACTTGCTTACTCGTTTACTCATTATTTCATTCCCATATTTACGGAGCACCAGCTTGATGTAATGACCATGTCTGAGAGTGAACAGGCAGAGATGAACCAAAAACGAATCATGCCCCAGTCCTCACAAAGCTTAAAGTCTCCTGATGTGTGACAAGTAAACTAAGAATTATAAAATGGTGTGATAGCTGAGGCGTAACCTAAGTGATGAGAGGTGGGGTGACAGAAAATCAGAGGAAGTAGTTCTCATTTCCTTAAGATTCAAATCAGTCACAGTGTTGCTGGTCACATTATCAGAACAGATTATTGTCTGTAACCTTGCCAAAACCTGTTATAGGTTTTCTAAACTTTATTGAGAGATGATGCAAACCGGAAGATATGGCTTGCAGTTGGTCTTGCCTTTGTTTCACAGAAAAAAATAAATAAAAAGAAAACATGTATAGGAACAGATTCAAAGACCAATCCAAAGCCTTCTTATAGCAAACTCTTTTTATCTTGTATTCTCTTCTCTTTCTGTCTGGTACCCTTTATCACACAGAGAATCCTTCATTTTATGGTTTGGATTCCACCACATACTTTTTTTTTCCCCCTCTCAAAACTCCCTTTACCTGACAACATTTAATTATATTTAAGTCTTTTAGATCTTAACGTCCTTTACTCTAATTAACTTTCTTTCACCCAAAATGGTCTTTCTAAATCTCAAACCAGGCCATTTCAAACCATACTTAATCAACTAACATATATGGCTCCCTGTTACTCCTAAGATGAAAGGGGATTAATAACACAGGTTACAAAACTTTAAGAGGCAAAGCCAGTTATCTATTTCTTCCTTATTCCTCTTTAACAAACTTATTTCTAACAGGATATACTTTCCCATCCTCCCTTTCATAGCAAGTTGGCCAGTGAACCCAATTGTATGTCCATTGATATAATTAGGAAACATTAATAGAACTTTGATGAATTCTTCTTGATAATTGATAAGGCAAATTTAGTTGTCATATCCCCTGTGCTTTCCTAGACAGTTTCAATGTCCTCAAAGTATATACACTCAATCTTGGCAGTTTTTAATTATGCATTCTATTGGTTCATTTCTGTATTCTTTATGGCTCTTGTTGAGTCATAGTGTTAGGTATATCTTTGTACCTTGTACAAGTATTGGCAGAAAGGCATTGTATAAATGTCTCAACAAATGAGCAGAGTACATTAATCCTATATAATAAAATAGTAATATGCAAATTAAATACCACTCCACTACACCCACAAGCCATGCCCCCAGCCAATCAGAAGTGAACATGCAAATTAACCCAACCAAGATAGCTGTGGTCATGAAACAAGCAAGAGGCTTGGATTTCTCTGGTAATGGAGGAAACCAAGCTTTCCGCACACCCTGGCTGGCCCAGGACTCCACTCAAGGCTACAAAGTTTCAATTATAGAAGATAAATAAATCCCAACAAAAATGGCAACAGCCATGGAGCTGGAGAGAGCAAGAGTTGCCTCTGGCAATGGAGGAGGCCAAGTTTCACTGCTGCCCTGGCCAACCCAGGACTACACTTAAGGCTACAAAGTTTCAATTATAGAAGGTAAATAAATCTCAGATACTAGGGCCTCTACTTGGGTCACTGGAGGCATGGCCAGCCTTCAAATCACCACAGGCCCCTCACCCATGCTGCCCATGCACCAAGGGAACCCCACCCTGGTCTGGGACACCCTTCAGGGCAAACCAGCTGACCCTCACCCATGTACCAGGTCTTCATCCTATCTAATAAAAGAGTGATATGCAAACTGACCATCACTACAACACACAAGATGGCTGCCCTTTGTGGACACAAGATGGCCAGCAGGGGAGGGCAGTTAGGAGGGACCAGGCCTGCAAGGAAGGGCAGTTGAGGGTGATCAAGCCTGCATGTGATGGTAGTTAGGGATGACCAGGTGGCAGAGAAGGGAAGTTGGGGGCAACTAAGCCTGCAGGGAAGGGCAGTTGTGGGTAAACCAGGCATGCAGGGTAGGGAAGTTAGGGGTGATCAGGACTGCAGGGGAGGGCGATTAGAGGCAATCAGGTTGGCAGGGGAGCAGTTAGGCATCAATCAGGTTGGCAGGGGAGTGGTTAGGGGGTGATCAGGCTGGCAGGCAGAAGCAATTAGGGGCAATCAGGAAGGAAGGCAGGTGAGCAGTTGTGATCCAGGCAGTTGGACATTCTTTGAGGGGTCCCAGATTGGAGACAGGGCAGGCTGGGCTAAGGGACACACATCTCCATGCATGAATTTTGTGTACCAGGCCTGTAGTGAAATTTTAAAATGCAATTAGCT
Source organism: Lasiurus borealis (assembly GCA_004026805.1). Lineage (NCBI taxonomy): Eukaryota > Metazoa > Chordata > Mammalia > Chiroptera > Vespertilionidae > Lasiurus > Lasiurus borealis. The sequence continues at coordinate 55,312 of PVJN01004726.1, forward strand.
GTGAAATACTATCTTATTATTAAAACTATATAGCTGAAGAGTCATCCCAAGGAAATGCAATAATATACTTATTGTTAATTCTGAGAGGTATAAACTACACATAAAGTTATTATAGAATAGCTGAAGGAAATATTCAGATCATGAAAATGTATTAAATCTCTACTTTATGCAGATATGTTTAAATAATGGGATAATGTCCATTAACATTGTAATTTATTAAAGGAAGACTTGGGTCAATATTGCTGATAATATAAGTAACACATATTCTTAGCTGCTTTTAAAAAACTACTCTTGACTGGGAACTTATTATGTGCAAAATGCTATGTTAAGCACTTTAAGTACACGATGTTATTTAAACTATTTTATCCTTGATGGATAGGTTATGTGAAATCCAAAAGGTGAGAAAAGTGAGATTTTAGGGTAGTTAAACATCTCAATTTAAGGTTTAAGCTAGACTTTTAATTTATATGCTAAAGCAACTTGCTGTGACTTATACACAATTTTCTAAAATTCTTTTTCTGTAACTAGTCTTTTGTGTCATTTAAGAGTGACTTAGTGATAAACCAAAATATATTTTCTAAAGTAAGTAATATACAATGAAAAAAAAATAGATGTACAACAATAGATTCTGGCTCACAAATTAAACAATAATAAAGTTAAGAAGAAACACCTAAGACCGCTTCCATAGAAGAATAATATAGGTAATGAAACTCAAAGAACAAAAACCAAAAAATAAAATAGAAATGCAAAAACAGCAAAAACAGAATGCTGTGCATAGCCTAATTGATTTAAATAATTTTCAAGAACCATCCTTTGAAATTAATTTCCAAAAATGATCATTTCAAGTATGTGTTAAGCGATTCCTCAATAAAGCTAAATTTAATCTTATGAGTGTGATAAGAATAGTTTGAGTACAAGAGTGTATATGAGTGATATGTTGACAACTGTTCATCTCCCACTTAAACCCACGAGGAAGTGCAGGAAGAATATTGTAACCACCTAGAGGCTAAAAATGATCCACATCCCAGGCCAACATACCTGAAACACAATAAATACCTACTATTTGGCAGCATGGGGTTCCTTCCAGGCGGCAGTACTAATAAGTATAGATAAGACAGTGATATGATTTTATTACTGTATACTGTCCTCCATCAAAGGTGATGGGAGAGACAGCCTGCATGTATTCTAACCTTAACACTGAGGTATTTAACTAAAATTACTTTCCACATGACCTCATCCTTTATTTTGTAGTCAAAGGAACCGCTGAGCTAAAGCCAGCCCTCATCCTTTATTTTGATAGAAAACTCTATTAGAAACTTCTGTATATACTTAGAGTAGAAATAGCTAAATCATATGTAGTTTTCCCTCTAATTAGTATTCATTACATCCTAGTATGTAATAATCATTACAATTGAGTATAGAAAATTGAATTATTTTTTTTATATACTGTCTCATCATACTGGTAATTAATTTTCTTCTCTTCTATCAAGGTAGTCAATTTTGTACCTAACTACTTTCTATTTTATTTTTTTACTAGTTACCTGGTGCACAAAATTCATGCACATTAAAAGAGAATTAATTAGAGGAAATAATTTAATATTGCTATTTTTCCTTTTTTTATAATAGAAGTGTCAGAAATGAAAGAAAATTAGTAAAATGTATATGAAAACCTTCCTCCTATCAGAATCTGGGGTTCACTATGGGACCCAGAGTCAAGTCCCTTCCCATCCATAAGCACCTCAAAATCACATGAGATCCAGACCCCCAGCCTCCACCCTCTCAATTGGCTAGATCCAGACCCGGCCAGTCCCACCCCTGTCAAGCCCCGCCAGGTGGTGGGGCACAGCCTCAGGCCCCCAACCCAGCACTGGGATGAGAGTGCAGCCTCAGGTCCCTCATATAGTTCCGCTGGGCAGGGGCAAGGCCTTTGTTCCCTGACCCAGCACTGCGGGTGCACCTTGAGGTCCCCTGTCAAGTCCCACTGGGTGGGGTGCACAGCCTGAGGTCTCCTTTCAAGCCCAGCCAGGCAGGGGGATGCAGCCTCAGGTCCCTTGGCCCAGTTCTGGGGTGGGGAGTGCAGTCTAAGGTCTCCCGGCCTGGTGCTGGGGTTGAGACACAGACTGAAGTTCCCTGTCAAGCTTCACCCAATGGGGAGTACGACCTGAGGTCCCACGGCCTGGCACTGGGGTAGGGGAAGCAGCCTGAGGTCCCCTAGCCCAGCATAACAACAAGAAGCACACCTTGAGGTCCCCTGTCAAGCCCCCCCCCTGGCTGGGGAGTATGGCCTCAGGTCCCCTGGCCTGACACCAGGGCAGGGAGTGAAGCCTGGGGCCCCTGTCAAGCCCCACAGTCATGGGGGAGGGCATAGCCTCAGCTCCCTCAGGTCCCTGCTGATTGCTCATTAAGCCTCCTTATGGGAACTTGGCCTCATCTGTGGGTGCAGCCATCTTTGTGGCAGAGTGATGATCAACTTGCATATACCCTCTTTATTTTATAGGATAACTCCCATCTCTGAGTTAGAGCCCCTTATCTGAGAGGATAAAGGGTCTGATTACCTCATTCCATTTTATGTCTGCTTGCAGAAGCTTAGGCTTTATTTTTGTTCAGTATGCTCCATAAAAGGGATGCCTGTGCCAGGTCTTTTTCTCCACAGACACAGTCACTCAAGAAGAGTAGATTAAGTATCAAGCTTTTTATACGAGAGACCTGGGTTGTTTTCTAAATAGGTCAATCCTTCAACTCTCTTTAATCACAAATAACCTTCTATATAATCCATAGAACTTTCAACTTCCCTTTCAGATAGATGCTCATATTTTTAGAATGGATTACCAAATACACAGCAGTATATTTAAAATTTTTTAAAAAGCAAATGAATAAGCCAGGCTTCCAAAGTATAGTTACAGGAAATATGTTTGTGCATGTGAGTGTGAGTGTATTTTTTCTATTTAACCAGCCAATGTTATCAAATTTTAGAATAGGGAACAACTATTAAACTGAAAAAAAACTATCTATCTTGCTTTTAGTTCATTAAACGAAGTGCATAAAGCTTTTTTATTATACTTGATGGAGTTTATTTTAGAAAGTTACCTAGTTAATTGTACATAAGGGATTTGTCAAATTATAGTAAAAAGACTCATTTAAAATGAAAATAAAATACAGTTAATTACAAAAACTAAAAAGGAAAAGTATTCTGAGAGGTACTAATTATATAAAAGTTATTATGGAATTGCTGAAGAAAATATTCAAGCTTAAATGTATATTTATATCATATAATATCAACAAACTTAAAAAAACAATGTAGATTGCTTAATAAATATTTAAATCTATCCATAGTTATAAAAACCAAGGACATTTTCTGATATATTTATATCCATAGCTTTTACATTTAAATGTGTTGGCATCAGCCTGGCCATATTGTGGTTGAAACAAATGAAGAAAACAAAAACTGGTCCTAGTCTGTTTTTGCTCAGTGGATAGAGCATCAACCTGCAGATCAAAGGGTCCCAGGTTCCATTACTGTTAAGGGCCTGGGTTGTAGACCCAATCCCTAGTAGGAGACATGCAGGGGGCAGCCAATCAATGATTCTCTCTCATCATTGATGTTTCTCTCTCTCTCTCTCTCTCTCTCTCTCTCTCTCTCTCTCTCTCTCTCTTCCCCTTTGAAATCAATAAAATATAGTAAAAAAAACAAAACAAAAACAAACAAACTAACTCATTCTCACAAAAGCAACTTTTTAAAATTGGAAGTTCATTTTGGATTGAGTTGAAGTTTCAAGGGCACTTTAAAAATTACAGCCATAATTCAACCTTCTCAATACATAAGCATGGGAACTCATCTGTAACTAAAAATGCATGAAATTAGATATGGATGAATTTAGTTCAATAAAAGAGACAGCAACTGAAAATATGGTGCAAAATAAAAATATTAAACCTAACATAGATATGTGAATAAAAATGTTAAGAAATCTCTAAAAAGACAAAAAGAGTAAACAAGGTCATCACTTTCACTTTCATTAATGAGTATTAAAAATATAAACTAGTAATTACCTAAATGTAAGTTGATTAATAGCATTAGTGAGATTTAAAGTATAAATAATATCAAATATCTGAAGAGAAACTTAAAGTTCAGTAAATATAACTTTTTATATATAATATATACACATAATTATTCACCTTGTTGAGAGAATCATTTTATCTAATTATTATCAGTGAAAGTAAAAATGATGTTCTAATTTACCTTCAGTATTTATATGTAATGATAATCTTGCATTTAAGTATTCTAGGAAAACAAAATACTTTACTTTGAAACTTAGTACCTGTGGAGGTAATAATAACAAAAAAATATCTAAAATACAATGCAATATTATTTGAACTTTTACATTTAGTCATTATTTTTACAGCTAAATTTTCTACCCTGCAACAAAAGAGGTTTTTCATAAAAAGCATTAGTCTTTTCAGTAGAATGTATTTGTTAAATTTTTACTTCCCATAAAACTGTTTGGGACCATTTCCAGAAAGCACATAGTTCTTTATAAAAAGAAAATGAACAATAAGTTATTTTTATATGGACAGTGTCAAATCAATACATCCAAATGTCTGTTGTACCTTCAGAGTAGTCACTTAATTGAAAATTTGCTTGCATTTTAAATGTTTTTAAGAATTGCCTTCACATGTTACACAATATCTTTTTTACTAATAGTTGGTTTGGAATATTAGTTACATTAGTTTCAGGTATATAGCATGGTGATTTAATATTTTTATATCTTCCAATGTGATCACCCCACTAATTCTACTAATCCTTTCTCACCATGAAAACTTACCCCAATATTATTGACTATAATATATCCTTTAATTTTTTATTTGAAATATGTTTTTATTGATTTCAGAAAAGGAAGGTGGGGGAGGAAAGAGAGAGAGAGAGAGAGAGAGAGAGAGAGAGAGAGAGAGAGAGAGAGAGAGAGAGAGAGAGATCAGTGAGAGAGAAACATGGGTCGGGTACCTCTAGCACATCTCCTACTGGGGATGAAGGCTGCAACTCTGGCATGTGCCCTGGCCAGGCATCTATCCAGAAAACTTCTGGTGCATACCAGCCACACTGGCTGGGGTATACTATATCTTTTAAAATACTCTCACTATTCACATTTTTATGTCTGGTTAGGGAAAATTTTGCATTTGAAATTAAATCAAAGTATTTGGAGTAAAAATAAAATGTATATTTAAGCCATACACTATTATTGTTGTTATTGTTGTAAAGGCAGAGATAGCTATAAATAAAGGAGCTGGTTGATATTTGTGCATGTAAGTGTGTTCTAAAATTATTTCCAAAATGAAAGCTCTGTGAATATTTTTTAGCAATCAGATTGTCAAAGGTGGTGTCCTGAAGTGTTCCCTTTGTGGAATGGCATTCATGCTAGATACAATCTATACACAGTCTTTTTAACTTTGGAGGTTTTTTTTTTTTCTTTATTGTGTTTCCATTTATTTTATAAACAAATATCACATATAATAAAGAGATAATATGGAAATTGACCATCACTCCAACACAAAAGATGGCTACCCCCATGTGCACATAAGATGGACACCACAAGATATCCAGCAGGGGAGGGAAGTTGTGGGCCATCATGCCATCAGAAAAGGGCAATTGGGGGGGATCCAAGTCTGCAGGGGAGGAGACTTGATGGGGGCGGACCAAGCCAATGAGGAAAGGCAGTGAGAGGCAACCAGGCCTGCAGGGAAGGGGAGTTGGAAGAACCAAGCCTGCAGGAGAGGATAGTTAGGGGTGACCAGTCCTACAGAAGAGGACGGTTGGGGGAGACCAGGCTAGCAGGGAAAGGCAGTTGGGGGCAACCAGGCCTGCAAAGGAAGACAGTTATGAGCAATTGGACTGGCAGGGGAGCAGTTAGGCATCGATCAGGCTGGCAGGGGAATGGTTAGGAGGTGATTAGGCTGGCAGACAGAAGCAGTTAGGGGCAGGCAGGCAGGCAGGCAAGTGGTTGGGAGACAGTAGTACCAGATTGTGAGAGGGATGTCTGAGACTGCCCAGTGGGATCGAGCATAAACGGGCAATTGGACATCCTTCAGGTGGTCCCAGATTGGAGAGGGTGCAGGCTGGGCTGAAGGACACACCTCCCCTGTGTATGAATTTTGTGCACCTGGACTATAGTTATATATAAACTAAATCTGCCTGCAATCTTTTTAACACCTGTATAGTAACATGAAGTGAAATTGGATGTTTCAGTTGAGGTACCAAGAAAAAAAACTGATATAAAACACTGAATAAAGTGTAAAAAACACAACCATGAAGACATTTTATAGTAGATCTAGAAGCAATTAAATGATTTAAAAAGACAATGAAGAGGAGGAAAATCAATGGGGGAGAGGGGAGACCTATGTACTACTATTTGTAATACTTTAAAGAATTAAAAAAAAATAAAGCATAAGAAATAAAAATGCAATGAAGAATAACAACAACGAACAGTTTGAGGATAATTTAGGAGAGAGTTATGCATTGGTTTAGATGGGAATATGTGTGGCATGTACCTCATATTCATTCCCAAACTGGTTGACAGGTAACAACTACCATCAGTTGACACAGAGAACCGGTGCCCCTTTGTAGGAAAGCAAAAGAATAAATGCCTGTATGAGAAGTGACAGCATCCATTTCCAGGGTGGCACAGTGGTGTTTGAATCCCCAGGATGAAATGCAGGTTATGAGTAGGAATGTTAGTGTTTGCCCCCACAAAAAGGCAGTTAACACAGGAAGAGACAGCTGTCTTTCCAGTTAGCATCAACCCAGCATTTGCTGAGGTAGATGTCATACCACTTCACCAGGAGCCTGTTGTTGATTCTAATGAATTTGCAGATACTGAGGAATGCTACCTTTGCTGAGGGAGAGTTTCCTGTTACAACATCCATCAAAAAGATGTCAAGAAGGCATCAAACCAGATGGTAAAGACAAATTTCTAGATAGTAGTTTGACTGACTTCAGCCCTAAATTTTGGCTGATAACATGTTTTTGACTTGATAAAGGTATCAGAACTGCTAGTACAACCAACTGATTTGCCTAAGCAACTGCTATCAGTTAAATATCTATTTGAATGAAGCCACAGCAAATTTATTTATTTTAAAAACTTGAGGAATATACTAGTAGCGCACTGAAAACTATTCCTTAAAATCATTTGAAATAAAATGCCATTAGAATGCCTCACAAAATTTTAAAAGTATTTGTAGTTACTGTTAGAATACATGTTCCATTATTACTAAAATAATTAATTAAAAATTAACTTTCAAATATATCCTAGTACATTGCCATTATGTGTGTGTGTGTGTGTGTCACACTAGAGGCCCGATGTACAAAATTTGTGAAAGGGGTTCCACCCTCACAGCCCCTCACAGCCTTGGCCAGTCCTCTCAGCTCTGGCTTCATCTGGAAGGTTGTCCAGAGAGTCATTCCACTGTTCAGTCTAATTAGCATATTAGCTCTTTATTATACAGGATATTGCTTAACTTACAGTAAAGCTATAGCTATTTATTGCACACAAGTAATCAAATATGCACACATATGTCTGCTCTTACATTTAATAATTTCCAAAATCTTCTAAATAAAATAATGATTTTTAGTAAAATTCCCTTAGGAGCTTACATATGCCTTTTTTAACTAAGCATCTGATACACAGTCATATCATTTCCTACCTAAAATCATATACAGTGTTCTTAAATGTGTTCATGCAACCCATACACAGCAGACACTTGGAAGTTATACAGAAAAATTCAGAGAAGTAAAGTAGAGATTTATGAATTTTTCTCAATAAGAGATGCTTTAGGTAGTAATTAATCTGCTTTCTCAATAAGATGCTTTAGGTAGTGATTAATCTGGAAGTCACTGCATTTCACTGAAAGGCCTAAAGTCTATATCCATCTCTTTATTACTGTCAGTGGGAAAAGAGAAGTTTCTCTTCTTTTTTAATTTTTTTTAACATTTTCTTTAAAAAATTGGTTTTAGAGAGAGAGGAAGGGAGAGGGACAGAAACATATCAGAGAGAAAGAAACATTAATCAGCTGCCTCCTGCACATCTCCTACTGGGGATCAGGACTGCCACTCAGGCATGTGCCCTGACCAGAGACATCCTGGTTCATGGGTCAATGCTCAATCATGGGAGTTTCTGCTCTTTAACAACATCTGTTGAAAGCATTTCAAAGAGAGTAAAGTATAAATGAATGAAGAGCTTTATTTTTTTTTAAATCACATTGATCTAAGCTAGAAACAGCAATAGTATACAATTATAGAGCTACAGTTTCTGAAGATGTATACAATCTTTTATATACAAACAAATGCAAGCAGAGACCAAATAAACTTAGAGTGCATATACAGGTTCTGCCAGAAATAACCATTATAATGAAGTGGAGTACAGTTAATAAAAGGGTAAACAAAAGTAAGCCTATGGCACTGAACTACTTTTATAAAAGTGGTTTATATGGAGAGCATTATGTTAAGCGAAATAAGTCAGAGAAAGATACATACCACATATAATCTCAATCATTTGTGGAATATAATGAACATAAACTAATGAACAAAAACAGATCCAGAGACAGAGAAACATCCATCAGACCATCAAACCTCAGAGCAAAGGTAGAGGAGGGTGGGGGTTAAGGGGGGAAATCAACCAAAGGACTTGTGTGCATGCATATAAGCCTAACCGATAGACACAGACACCAGGGGTGGTGGGAGGGAGGGGTGAGGGCATGAGTGGGAGGGATGGGGGTAATGGGGGAATAAGGACACTTATGTAATACCTTAACCAATAAAGAAATAAAAAAAAGAATTAACATAAAAAGTGGCTTGTTAATTCCATTTCCCATTTCTTTATCATTTTCTAAAGTTTATCTTTATTGTTGAATGTATTACAGATGACCCTTTGTGGTTTTTCCCATTGACCCCCTCCACACCTGCCAGCACCCTCCCAGGTCTTCACCACACTATTGCTTTGGCCATGTGTTATGTATATGTGCATATGAATTCCCCAGTCAATTTTTTCCCCATTCACTTCATGTTTTTTGTTAAGAGAACATGAAATAAATATCTACGTGACAAAAAAAGTTGAAAATAAAAACTGATATATGATTAGATGTACATTTTTCAAAATAACTTTCTGGGCTACTTTATTTCATTTAATTTAAACAAATAATCCTTTGTGGAATTAGTTTTAAATAAAATCTAAACTGTTTCTTCTGTAATTTATAGTAGGAATTAGGTCTTGTGATTTATTCAGTTATAACTATGGACATATGTATAATACATACATGCATATATATAAAAATTCCAATATAAAAACATTATGTATAGTAGAATACTTCATAATGATGTGTTGTTTTATATTACAACTAGAGGCTGGGTGCATGAAATTTGTGAACTCAAGGGGGTTCCTCAGCCCAGCCTGTGCCCTCTCGCAGACCAGGCGCCCTTAGGGGACATCTGACGGATGGCTTAGATAAGCCGTAGTTGGGCATCTTTTGTGCTGCTGCAGAGATGGGAGATGCTCCCGCCACCACCCCTGCACTCACCAGCCATGAGTCCAGCTTCTGCCTGACCAGTGCCTCCCCTGTGGGAGCGCACTGACCACCAGGGAACAGCTCCTGCATTGAGCATCTGCCCTCTAGTGGTCAGTGGGTGTCATAGTGACCAGTCCTTCCACCATTTGTTCGATTTGCATATTAGACTTTTATTATATAGGATAGTAATGGTCCTGGGTATACATGGTTCTAGAGTAGCCTGTTATTTTTCAAAATCCTGAAGCACTCATCACTTTCCATAAAATTCACTGTAATTCATTAAGAGTCTACCCTGAATTCATTAGAACACATAAAACCATTTTGAACAGATAGGCACCTTTAGAAAATATTACAGTTGGAGAAGTCAAAGAAACATTATATAAGCTATGTAATACTTATGTATACAGTATTTTTTTGTTTTAGAGGCAGATCTACTTTTGGAATTCAAATCCTCTCACTAGTCTCCTTTGTTGTTTATCATTTTTGTTGACCTCTTGCTCATTATGTCTACAGAAAACATTTCCTACTCTACACAATCATGGAAACCCATCATTACTCTTCTGGCATCACACAGCCTTGCCTCTACCCTTGCTGAAGCCTGATGTTTCCCTCCAATTCATTACATCAGAACTGCTCCCTTCTATATTCACTCCTTTACGTGTTTGCTTGATCCTGTATCCCGCCTGTACACAAGTCTTCATTCCAAAAAGTCTGCTTCCTCCTCCTTGTGTTTTCCATCTCTGCAAATTACTTATAGATAACGGTGACAAAATTTACGTAAGACCTAGACTCTGAAACTAAAAGCATTCCTGAGACAAACTGAATGCAATAGTAATTGAGATATAAACTGTTTTTATCACAAGTCTTGATACTCTCTGATATACATTCCCCAGATTCCTTAACCAAATGATATATAAGTTCAATGCAATTCCCAGAAATTTTCAGTTGGCATTTTTTATAAATGTTAACATGCTGATTCTAAAGTTCACATGGAAAGTAAGTACCTAAAATAGTCAATATAGTTTTTTAAAAAGGAGAGTTGTTTGGTTAGTTATGTTTTAGGTGTTTGGCTTTTTACATAGTTAAAAGAATGAAACCGCTAATAATTTTAGCATGCTATAAAAATTTTGTAAAATAATATGGAAAAGAAAGCACAGCTAGCAATTCTTAGTTACCTATTGAAGAAGCTAAATATGAGAAAAACAAAAATATATCTGAATGTAATTTTTTCAATGGAGTTAAATCCCAGGCTTAAAAATAATTAAAGATATTTGAAAAATTGGAAACTTCCAACATTGGCAACACTTAACAAAAATAGACCAATGATGGTCCTAACTGGTTTGGTTCAGTGGATAGAGTGTCAGCCTGCGGACTGAAGGGTTCCAGGTTTGATTCCAGTCAAGGGCGTGTATCTTGGTTGAGGGCACATCCCCAGTAGGGGGTGTGCAGGAGGCAACTGATCCATGTTTATCTCTCATCGATGTTTCTGACTCTCTATTCCTCTCCTTTCCTCTCTGTAAAAAAAGCAATAAAATATATTTAAAAAAAAAACATATCTAACCCTTTAATATATTTGGAATTTATTTAACAAAAAAAAACAGATCAATGATGGAGGAAACGGAGTTTCTTAGTAATGATTCAGCACTAAAAATCCATGTCTAAGTCTCAGTGAATAAGTACAAGGGTACATATCTGTGGATAAGCATATCCATGGAACCAAGTTAATACTAAAGCCAGCTAAACAAATCTATCCCTCTGTATCTGCTTTCCAAAGCAAGGACTTTCTGATGAGGGCATAGCATATGCAAATTATGATGCCCGATCTTGAGCAATTATAACCTCCTTCTTATCACTAGTGAGGTTCCATTTTATATTGGCAATTACAAAAAGTAACACTGTAAAATCAACAGTCAGAGCACATGAAAAAGAGCTTTGTGCACATCCTGCACATGAAGAGTGTCCTGCTGAAAGATTTTAGTGAAAATTACACTTTTTGGCTATCTACAAAAATCATTAGTGGATAACTAGGCCATACTGATCAAATACAATAAAAATGAAGTAAATCTGTTTTGAGTAGCCATAAAATTATTTTTCATCATCTAAAATATTCTGCCTTACTCACTATGTTGTCAAGGATTTCCCTCAAATTGTAGTGACCTCTCTGGATAAAAAAAATTAATGTAGTGAAAGTCAGAAAATGAGATAAAAATAACTTTTACCAAACTTTTTACTATGTCCATTACACTAGATTTTCTAAATGGACTTCAGCACAGTGAAGAATAAACACTAATTTTATGAACACAACTAATCAAGGAGTGTTACAGTATTATATATGGTAGAATCTCCAATAACAGTTAAAGAAATCAAAGCTGTAAAATTTTATTCAAATAGCTCACTATTGATTTTTACTTCAGTCATATTCAGTGATGCTGCATGGATCTATCTTTCTTATATTCTCTTTAAAATACTTCCAGTTTTAACATATAACAAACTATTTATATAAATGTATACTTTTTTTCATCAAATTAGTTATCTGAGATGACATAAAATAGTTATATTAGTGTCTTGTTCCAAAGCAGACATACTTAAATTATTTTCTGAATAGGCTTATTGATAGATTTTCCATTCCTTCCTTTGCTTTTCATAATAGGATTTTCAGAATCAATTTTCTCCACATTCTTTGGTAGGCTCATGTGCCCTTTACACACATACTTATATATATTCTCCCCCCCACACACACACGCACATCTTATATCTCACATATATGTATATTATGTAAATAATTTGGGATTGATAAATCTGAACAGATCTTAACCTTTGTCAAATCTTTTCACATTTAGAAATAACATTTTAAAAATAACTGCTTTGAAAGCTATTGAGAAGCGTTAAAGCAGTCTGCTATTTGCTATAGAACAATAACTATAATCACAGATTTCTAAACAACATATATTTTTGAAACTGGACAAAAAGAGTCAAGATAATTAATGTTTAGAGTTCATTTCTGAGAGAAATCTATGAACTATAAAAAAATAAGCATCTGTCCAAATACACTCAGTTTTTAAACCATCGGTTTTAAAGTTATCCAAAAACAACTTGAAAAATGTTAGTTAGGTGGTCAGTTATTATTAATTTATAGAGGAAACACAATTTAATGCTCATTTTGTGTTCTTCTAATCAAATTTGCATTCTGCTTGAATAGAAGAAGTCTATCTTACTCAACCTGACTTAATTGTTCACAAAGCAAGAGGGTCAGTTTCTCCATCACATCTGCTGACTTGCATGTCAAAGTTGACTAGTTCAAATCTATTATTCTACCATTTTTACATATTGTAACATCTTAAAATTGTTTATACAACTTTTAGAAATGCTCATATATTATTCAGTAGTTTCAGATTAATATACAAAGTAGTTAGAAATTATAATGGTAATAAATGGTAATAAATATTTACATGGTAAACTTTCTATCCTGTGACTTACTTAAAAGAGAATACTGCTATATCATTAATGGTCATAAGTTAATATGATCTGAACAACAATGGCATAAAAACAACATCTTTGATACATTTTATATATTTTTCTTATTTCTCTCTATGAGCTACAGTTATGATGACCTTATAATTTATTGACCTACTGAGATTGAAAGAGGGCACAATTAATGATCAATCCAGGATATCAGCTATTAAAGTGAGACTTTCCTAAAAAAATTGGGACATATGTTTATCCTAGCTTTCAGAGAAAAAGATGAAGGATTTGTGGTCAGGAGTCCTGGGATCCATTATTAGTTAATCATTTACTAGGGAAGGAATTTTGGGAAAGTCCCTATAACTATCAAAAAGTTTGCCCTCTATAACTTATAAAACTTAGTCACACTGTGCCTAATTTTCAAGAGAACTGTGAGGGTTATATACATTACAGAATTTTTCCTATGTTCCAGGAAATACAAAATATATTTAAATATTATTTTATTTTATCATAACTTTGTATAAATCTATAATGGATCTTTCATTAGCATTATTTGAAAACTCTAAATATTCATAAAGTAGAATAAGGCATCTTTTTATTCTTTATGAATTACTTCACCTAACAAATACTGGCATATAAAGCATTATGCACTAAAAATACAAAAGCAAATAGCTGATGCTAGAAATGTGGCTAAAGGTCCTGTCATGTGGAAATCTCAAAAGCTGGATTTTGAACCTGAGATTGCTGAGAGAATGGGGATGATTATGGACAGAAAGTTCAATAGAAGACTACAATAACCCTGGATGCTTGCGTGGACTAATTGGTGGCATTGTGAATATAAAGACTGCAACATTAGCTTACTAGAATAAAACAATATATATATTGTATATAGTAGTACATATATATATATATATGTATACAGTAGTGCCTAATATTATTCAAGCACACGCCATTATCAATAAAACTAATTACATTTATTTTCAAGGAATACTCTATATATGAATATATGGATAAATATGAACATAGTCTAAAGAAGAAGGACCAAGGACTCTAAGGGTTATCTTACCACAGAACTATGGCATTAACCTTTTAGTAGCCACTTATATAAGTATGATTTTATCCTAGGTGCCAATATTGTCTAAATTCATGACTACTTATCTATAATAATAATAACAGCATAATGCACAAATTGACTGAATGGCTGAATGAAAGAACAAGCCTCCAGACAACCATGCTATGACCCGCTGGTTCCTGGCAATTGCCACATGATCTCCCTGCAGAGGGAGGCCCAGGTTACCCCGCGGCAGTGCTGTGGTGGGTGGGCAGGGCCTACCTCTTTGGGGCAATCAATCACAGGGCTCATGGACTGTGAGAAGGCACAGGCCAGGCTGAGAATGCATGAATTTTGTGCACCACGTCTCTAGTAAAAGCCATATTGGAATGTAAAACCAATGAATCATAGACCATATACATTTTATAAACTTTGAGCCCTCACTAGTCTTTGGAAGATATCTTGCCAGGTAAACTTCCAATAAACAACCAAATTGAATAACAGTAAATATACCTGAAAAGAAATTGTAAGAAAAATAAAACATGTTTAGCACTTTAGCAAGAGAATTGACAAGTAACTATTTTGTATTATACACAAGATTTTGTGTTCCTGTTTCTGTTTTCCTCCTCCCGCTCCTCTGCCTCCTTTTCCTGCTCCTTCTCTTCTATTTTGTGTAGAGTGTGAATAATTTGATGAAGTTGATGGAGTTTGAAAAGACTTCATTGCCTCTCACTCTCAGCATTTGTCAAATGGATTTAGTAAGCTCAGGGCATACAATTTACATAAATATTTTAAAAGCCTTATAAATATGAAAAGTACCTATATTTTATTATATAAACTATCTCACAAATACTTATTTTAAATTATATATGCACACATATATGCATATTGCTCATCTGTAATATTTTTGTGGAATAAAACCTGTACAGTTTTAAATACTTCTTTAGGAGAAACTATTTTAATAATTCAAAGTAGTGGCATTTCCTCAATAAAAGATAATGTCATTTAATCTTTGGAATATTCCATTTTTTTTGTTGTTGTTGATTAAAGAAAAAAGTTTAGTTTGTCTGGATGGTTTAAACTTGAGTGACTCTCTTAAAAAGCTCTTCAGAGAAGTCATTAAAACTTGCCCACTATGCTTCTCAAAACAGAATCTGATTTTGTGACCTTATGTCTCATTTTTTAAATTTCAATCAGCCGGAAATCACTAGCTTAGTTTTTCATTTTGCCTTTACCAAAATCCTCTCTATTGACATCTGCTGCTTTGACCCTCACCCATACAGTATGATGAATGCCAAAGTGGAGCTGCATTGAGCATTTGCTTTGAAGGGCTCGTTATCTTGCCTCTTAGTTATTTTTCTTTGAGTCCTTTTTGATATGTATGAATTTGGTGGAAACTGACAAGAGGCTTATGGTGATCTTATGCCCTGCTAAATAAGCTTTTATCTAACTTTAAATGCTACAGCAATATTAGAATGTATCACCCTTTTACTTTGAGAACAAAGAACAATCCATTCCAAAAAAATCAAATAATAAGAAAGACTAATCTGAGGTCATGTAACTGTCTTTTCTTGGGAACCACATCCTGAATCTCTGTGGGAAAGCTGTTTACAGCTGATTTCTATAACTGACTGATCGGTTCCTTTGTATTTATTTATCAACTAATCGATAGTAGCACTATCCTATCCAATAAAAGAGTAATATGCAAATTGGCCATCACACCAAGACACAAGATGGCTGCCCCCATGGGGTCAAAGATAGCTGCTACATGTGGACACATGATGGCTACCACAAGATGGCCTTTAGGGGAGGGCAGTTGTGGAAAGTTAGGGGTGACCAGACCAGCAGAGGAGAGCAGTTGGGGGTAGCCATGCCAGCAAGAGAGGGCAGTTGGAGGGAGCAGACCTGCAGGGAAGGGAAGTTGTGGGTGATCAGGCTAGCAGGAAGGGCAGTTAGGAATGGCCAATCTAGCAGATGAGGGCAGTTGGGGAGACAAGATCAGCAGGGAAGGGAAGTTGGGGAAACAAGGACTTCAGGGGAGGGCAGTTGGGAGTCAGCAGTCCTGGATTGTGAGAGAGTTGTCCCACCATCTGTTTAGGTCCGATCCCAGTTGGACATCCCTCAAGGGTTCCCAGATTGGAGAGGGTGCAGGCTGGGCTAAAGGAAAGCCTCCCCCCCGCCTCCCATGCACACATTTCATGCACTGGGCATCTAGTTGACTATAAAGACACAAGCAAAAATATGAAATTTTCCAATTATTGTAACTAGTATGAATATTACATACAATAATCTAACTCCAAAAAAATCAACCACTTTTACAAATTCAAAACAGCATAACTTCTGTTAAATAAAATGAAATAATATTAAAATTAAATAATATAATTTTATGTTACATAGAATATATATTATAGTATGTTGTGTATAATACTTCTATGTATTATGTTTTACATATATATGTACTGTAATATATAAATCATCTTTTTCTTCGTTATATACTTGGCATGGATCACATGTACAAATATTTTCCCAAAATTAGATTTTAATATTAACTAAACTAGATGGACTCTCTCAAATATGATATAACTTAACATTGTTTATACCCTAAGTGCAGAGTCGATAGTGCTAATATTTATGTAATAAATATTATGCTATCAACTAGGTTTGCTGAGCCTTGTATGTTACCTCCAGCAACAATGACAGAATCAGACATACAATATGTTGTTTTTGTTTTATATTTTATTGCTTTTTTACAGAGAGGAAGAGAGAGGGACAGAGAATTACAAACATTGATGAGAGAGAAACATTGATCAGCCGCCTTCTATACATCTCTTACTGGAGATGTGCCCACAACCAAGGTACATGCTGTGACCCGAATGGAACCTGGGATGCTTCAGTCCACAGGCCAATGCTCTACCCACTGAGCCAAATCAGTTAGGGTCATATTTTTGTTTTATTCTTACTCATTCAAGTGCCAAAATCTAATTTCAAATATAAAATTTTTTAGATTTGTGTTTCACAGAAATTAGACTTGATGTTAAATAGAACACCATGAATAAATAGGGAAACATTTTCTGAATTTCCTTGACTTTTCTGTTGTCACATTTAAAAGATAGCACAAATATATCATCCCTTTAAATAGGTATTTTATTTTGTTTATATAGAAGCTTGTACTCATAAACAGCTGTACATCAAACTCCTTTAATATTGTCATGAAATGTTTCATATTCTTCTTAGTATTACTCTTTATAAAATAAGATAGTAATGGGTTGCAAGCTGTAGGAAAACAGCAAATAAGGTACTAGATTTTGAAGCCAGATATCCCAACTTCACACTATGTACTTGCTTGTCACTGGGTAAGTTACTAAATTCCAAGATTCAGTTTCCTCATCTATTGAATAGAAATGAAGAACTAAGTACATATATGTAAAGCATTTATCATAGTGTCTGGCACACAAGAAAGATTCAATAAAGAGTGTTATTAATAATCATTGTCCAATTGTGATTCATTATCATTAGGGCTAGGATGTAACTTCACCCAAAGGAAAAATAGCAATCAATATTGTTATATTTGACAATATTATTGTGGCATGCATCACTAAGAGCAGACTGTGGAATGGTGGTTTATAGATTTTAGCATGTGTATTTTTTTTAATATTTTTATTGATTTTTTACAGAGAGGAAGGGAGAAGGATAGAGAGCCAGAAACATCGATGAGAGAAGAAACATTGATTGGCTGTCTACTGCATACCCTCCACTGGGGATGTGCCTGCAACCAAGGTATATGCCCTTGAATGGAATCGAACCCAGGACCCTTCAGTCCGCAGGCCAATGCTCTATCCACTGAGCCAAAACACTCAGGGCTATCATGTGCATCTTATAGCTGTAGGATCTTTCAACAAAACATTTTATTATATACAGGAATCATTTGTTATTAATTTATTATTACTCATCACAAGGCATTTAGTATATACATTTACTATTAAAACAAACATTGTAGTTTTAAAACATTTACCATTAGAAGGAAAGATCATTTATGTTTTGTAATATACTAGAGGCCTGGTGCATGAAATTTGTGCATGGTGGGGGTGGGGAGGGGATGTCCTTTAGCCAAGCCTGCAAGCTCTCCAATCCGGGAACCATCAGGAAATGTCTGACTGCTGGTTTAGGCCCAATCCTAAATTACATGGGGTCACCAACATGTGAATGGCATTTAGATATCTCTCTCACAATCCAGGACATCTGGCTCCTATCTGCTTACCTGCCTGCCTTCCTGGTTACCCCTAACTCTCCTCCCCCCATCAGCCTGGTCACCACCAATTGGCTCCCTCTGCTGGCCTGGCCACTCCCAACTGCCCACCTACTAGGCTGATCCCCCCACAACTGTCCTCCCTGCCACCCCTGCCAGCATGATCAACCCATGCAGCCTGCTGTTCAGTCATTTGGTTTTCTCTTATTAATCTCCTGCCAGCCTGGTCATCCCCCACAGCCTGCTGTTCAGTTGTTTGGTCATCCCTCACTAACACCCCAGCAGGCCTGGTTGCCACATGCAACTTGCTGTTTGGTCGTTACTGTAACAATGTCCTGAACAATTTGCATATTCCTCTATTATTAGTGTAGATTGCCTAAGGAAAATCTAGGAAATAGCTAAGAAATTTTTGACAATGAAATACGTGTCCTCATGATGAGCCCATTCATTAATCTATTATTTATTTATATCCATCTATCATTTTCAATATTAATTTACTAAAGTTAGGTCTGAAGAAGAGAAATGAAATATCAAAATATTATACTGAGATACCACTTAAATATTGGATTAGCCTTAAAAATCCTGTTTTTAATAGATCTTTATTCAAATTAGAATAGTTTTAAAAGAATTTCTTTCATGAAGCTGTCTGAAATGATATACATTTTCATACCTGTTCTCTCAATGTAGCAATTTTCCATTTCCTGCAACCTTCAAAGGGTCTTTAGAAGCAATCTGTTGTAGCTACAAATGATCAAACTCATTGGTTATTTTCAGAGAACTTAAACTATTAAATGGAAATTTGATTTAGAAAATGAAGAGATATACAACATACTAGTTTGGACTGGTGGCTGTGAAATAAGACCTAAGTTCAAATCTAGGCTCTTGTAACTATATTTTATAAATGTCTGGTATCTGGTAAGTCCTTAAATTCTATAAACTTTAACTTTTAATTTCCCTACTTTTATATGTGAATAACAGGAATACCCAGGATTAGTGTACAGATTGTATGACAAACTGAATGAAAAGTGCTAAACACAGTGCCTCATGAATTATTGGAGTGACAGAAATAAGTCATTCCTTCAAATAAGGGGGAATTCACATTTTGATGACCCTATATAATTAAAAATATTGTAATTATGTAATGTATTATCACATTTAAATGAAACACAAAAGCTTCCACTACATCAACATATATAACAAATAAAGAAAAGAACAAATTTCTAAATATTTAGGAGAATGCTCTTGGAAGATGCCTATTTTTTTAATTCAACTTCACAAATACTCTCATAACTCCGGAGGATTTATAAGCATACTCTAAGATTGCTCTTTCAGCCACAATCATATTTAGCAAATGTCTGCCTTTTATCATGAAAATGTCCAAAAATAACATAAATGCTTTTTAAAAAGTCAGGTTAAAAAAACACACACTAAAGTATTTCAAGTAGGCACTTGGCCTCTGTTAAATATGTTTTATGATTGTCAAATGTAAAGAATTCTACAAAGTAAAATTTTATTGCTGCATGTTATATTGAGAAAGCTAAAATTCAAGTGAAGAAATTTTTCAAGGTAGCTCTAGTGATAAATAATGACTTGCTGGTTTTTATAAACAACAACAACAAAAAAACAGCTCTCAGAAGGAGGCAGGAGGGGGAAGCTCAACTATAGAAGGTAAAGAGATTAGCCAGAGAACATATATACATAACCCACAGACACAGACAATCATGTGGTGATGGCAACAGGGAAGTGGGTGCAGGAGCTGGTGAGAGGTGGGCTAAAGGGTTGGGGGGAATGGGCACATCTAAAATAGTGTCAACAGTAAAAATAAAGTTAAAAAACAAGTTATTTAAGGTATTTGCATTTTCTTATTTGGACAAAACAACTGATAATCTCAAACTTGCTAACTAGAAACTAAATTTTCAACTCACAATTCATTTGCTTTCTTCTCCCAAATGAGTTGACTAGAAGATGTAATATCAAATAACAAATGCCCTAAGTGATATGAGTTAAAATCTAATGCTCTGTTCAAGTATGCATGCCTCAAACCATAACTAGATAACACACCCCAAGACTAACTTAATTAATAAATGTCTTTGATAAAGAATCTGAAAACATCAAAGCACTATGAAGTAGTTATGTGCATAAAGCTTTGAGGTGGGCAATAGAAGTGGACTGTTTGCAAGGACACCTAAAAATAATTAAACTCCTTAAGGTTCTTTTAGAAAATATATATACATTTAATATACTTTGACATTAAAAATGTGTCTGAAAAATAAATGCATAGTATTTATGCAGCCCAGTAACTGAGTTTATTGACACTAAAACCCAAATTACTAATTTATATATGTAAATTAAATTTCTCTTCAGATCATCAACAATTGATTACCATAAGTTTTAATTAAAGTTTAAGATCAATGTTTTTTAAGTTGGTTGGTTAGATCCAAAGCATACATTAGTCATATGTTCTAGGTACTTATAAGAATTAATTCATAATAACTCTACGAAATGGGTAGCATTATTCCCATTTTGTAGATGTCACAAAGCATTCAGTAGCTTGCCCAGTATCAAACAACTAGTGTGTGGTGAAACTGGGATTCAAATTTAGGCAGTGTAGTCATAGAACCTGTATTTTTTTGTAATTACATTGTTTTGCCATTTCTTTTGCAATCTGAAGTTTCAACCTGCCATCTCTCATAGAACAGATCGGAATTAAAAACAACCCCAAATGCCATCTAATACAAACTATTGTAATATTGTGTGTATCTTACTGGTGACATACTACATACTACAGATTCAGAAGTTAAAACACAACTAAAAAAATAAATAATCCTGGAATCCAGTTCTTAGTCACATGGGTAGACTCTCAATATAATAGTGGTGCAGAATAATGTACAAGGTAATTTTGATTAAATTTTATTAATCATTCACAAATTTTATTCATCATGCACTCATACACATATACACAGACCTAACACCAGCATAGACCATGAGCTTATCAGTTTCTACATCACTGAGTTGTTTGATGCAATAGATGAAGGAGAAAAAAGATAGTTTTATGATAAAGTAGAGGGCCATCTGGGCAGGCACATGAGCAATTATTTAAATTATTATTAGCTGAGTCCCAGGAAGGCTGATGTGTTATCAGTACTGACTCTTACTTTTGCCCAGGTGTCCCTTAGTGGGTCTTTGATATGTAAATCCAGTCAAGCATTGAGAATGCTCCGGCCTACTCAAGAGGCCTACTCAAGAATGCAAATCATCAACTTTGATCCTAACTTTTGGTGAAACTTTCTGGTATTTAGGGATTTACAATTCACTTGCTGAATAGACTCTGGGTCCCTGTCCCTCCATCAGAGAGGACAGTGGTCCCACCTGGCCCCAGCTTTTTCCTCCCATTTTGTCTTGTCTCTTTCTTTCTTTTATTTCTCAATCCCCAACTCCTCTAGTCAGGAACTGAACCTGCTCTCTTTCTGTGCAGGACATGGAAAGAGAGAAATACCTACATGATATGACAAAAGAAACAGTATAAAGAAGATGTTCTTTAAACACAGGGTGTCCCAAAATGTATAAATGCACTTTAACAGATGATAACTCAATTTTCAAAATGAAATGTATTTTAACAAACACTGCTTATATAATTATTCAAAGAGTATGCATACATTTGGGGGGGGGCACCCTAATTTTCCAAGGTAACTGGCTATAAACTTGGAATCTATATATAAGGGTAAAGAAAACATAAGCCAAAGAAGAAAGTAGAATTCATGCTACCATTTCATAAAAATGAATGAAAATCAAATACAGAGATTAAGCCTATAGAAAAGAGAAAAAAGTTATAGAAGATGCATTTATGTTGATTATAAATGGACAACATTATATACTTCAGAAATATATACTTATTAGAATTTAGAAAAATGAAGATATTAAAATGTAATTCTTAAGTATTTGAACAATATAAATATATTCATGTAACTGTACATATAATTACTTATAATTTTTATTATGCTAATATTTTATACTAGAGGCCTGGTGCATGAAATTCATGCATAGGGGTGTGTGTGTGTCCCTCAGCCCTCCAATCTAGGTCCCCTCAAGGGATGTCCAAGTGCCCATTTAGGCCCGATCCACATAGGATCACTATCCAGGATTGCTTGCTTGCCTGCTTTCCTGATTGCCTCTAATCACTTCTGCTTGCCAAACTGATCACCCCCTAACTATTCCCCTGCCGGCCTGATTGATGCCTAACTGCTTCCCTGCCAGCCTGATCGCTCCAAACTGCCCTCCCCTACAGGCTTGGTCCCCCCAAACTGCTCTCCCCTGCAGGTTTGACTCCCCCCCGCCAATTGCCCATCTCTAAAGGCTCAGTTGCCCCCAATTTCCCTCCTCTACTGGACGGGTCACCCCTAACTGCCCTCCTCTGAAGGCTTGATTATCCCCAACTGCCCTTCCTTGCAGGCCTGGTCCTTCGCAAATGCCCTCCCTTGCTGGCCATCTTGTCGTGGCCATCTTGTGTCCACATGGAGGCAGCCATCTTTGATCACATGGGGGCAATAATATTGTGTTTTGGAGTGATGGTCAGTTTGCATATTTCTCTTTTATTAGATAGGATAGAGGCCTGGTGCATGGGTGGGGGCTAGCTGGTTTGCGCTGAAGGGTGTCACAGATCAGGGTGCAGGGTTCCCTTGGTGTGAGGGGTGGCCTGGGCTGGGCCTGTGGTGGTTTGCAGGTTGGCCATACCCTCCTGGCAACTCAAGCAGAGGCCCTAGTATATGGGGTTTATTTATCTTCTACAATTGAAACTTTGTGGCCTTGAGCGGAGCCAAGCCTCCTGCTTACTCTGTGACCACAGCCATTTTTGTTGGGATTTTTTAATCTATAATTGAAAATTTATGGCTTCGAGTGTAAGCCTGGCCCAGCCAGGGCATCAGGGAAGTTTGGCTTCCTCCATTGGTGGGGAAATCCAAGCCTCCTGCTTGATGTAGCTCCATGGCCACAACAATCTTGTTTGGGTTAATTTACATACTTACTCCTGATTGGCTGGTATGCATGGCTTCTGGGTATAACGGAGGTATGGTCAATTTGCATATTACTCTTATTAGATAGAATGTGTATAATTAATTACAATACAGGATGTTAATGATGATTAATAGGAGTTAATAATATTTTGGGTATATTTCATTAATTCTACCTGTCTTATATTAAGTATAATAAACCTATAGGACTATGCAATTAAACTTTCATTATGCTTATACACATGGCAAAATTACTATTATAAATGGTGAAAGTTCCATCTATCTGTCTTAGGCTTAAAATTTAGGTATGATGAAATTAATAAAATAATTACCACCTATATTTTTTCATGTTTACTATGATTCTTAAAAAGCAACTTACAATGTAGCCACTCTGAATATCGTCAGATGTATATAGTGTCCCCAATTTAACAGCTAATAGCTCAATTTTAAAAATGAAATGTATTTTAATAAACACTACTGTTATAATTATTTAAAGTGTACATATATATATATACATATATATATACTCCAAAATTTAATATAAAATACCTCTCATGTAATAATATGCAGTCTATGGATCTTAAGACAATAATGGCTTTATATTTTTTTATATATGTACAGTGGTACCTCGAGATACGAGTTTAATTCGTTCCATAACCTTGAGGTGTGGAAAACTATGAGATGCTCGAGTTGCAGTAAACTGGTGGGTCATGTGCAGCTGGCCGATTACTCCTATCTCAAATGTTGCTCGTATTTCAAAGCAAAAATCACTCGCTCGATGGCTCGTATCTCAAAAATCTCATATGTTAGGGCACTCATATCTTGAGGTACCACTGTAATATATATTTGACAGCTTCATTCATTCAACCAATAAGTGCATGGCACTGTTTTAGCCTGGAATGATAATAGAACAATTATTTGCTAGTGGTCTGGTACAATATCATAATTGTGTCTCGATAAAATATTCTGGCATATCCTCACTAGCTCATATAGAGAAGTGAAATACTAATGCATCAAAACAAGATAGAAGATACTACTAACATCTATGCTCAAGCATAACTAATAGAAAAACAAATAAACCTCCAAATCTTTCATGTGACATCATTTAAAACACCTTTATCTTCTTCCCCTCAGCCCAGCCTGCACCTTCTCCAATCTGAGATCCCTCAGGAAATTTCTAACTGCTGGTTTAGGTCCAGTCCCTTAAACCAGAAGTTGGACATCTCTCTCACAATCCAGGACCACTGGCTCCTAGAGCTCACCTGCCTGCCTGCTTGATCATCCCTAACTGTCGCCCTCTGCTGGCCTGGTCACCCCAACTGACCCCCTGATGACCTAGCTGCCCCCAATTACACACCCTGCTGGCCAAGTATCCCATAACAGCCCCCACCAGCCTGGTCACCCCTTTCTGCCAGCCTGGTGGCCCCTCATGGCCTCCCTCTGCTGACCTGGTCACCCCTCACTGACCCTCCCTGCCAGCCTGGTCACCGCCAACTGCCCCCATTGCAGTCCTGGTTGCCCCACGCAGCCTACTGTTCAGTCATTTGGTTGGCCCTCAATGCCACCCCCCCACCCCTCCATCACCCTGGTCGCTTCCAACTGCCCCCTTGTGGGCCTGGTCACCCTACACAGCTTGCTGTTTGGTCGTTTGATCAACCCTCGTTAAACTCCTTGCCAGCCTGGTTGCCTCTCACTGCCCCTCCCTGCTTGTCAAGTTGCCCCCCCTCCCAACACCGACCTGGTTGCCCCAACTGCCCTTCTTGCAGTCCTGGTCACCCCACACAGCCTGCTGTTTGGTTGTAGGGTCACCCCTCACTGCCCCCCACCCTCCGACGGACTGGTTGCTCCCAGCTGTCTCTCCTGAGGGCCTGGATGTCCCATATAGCCTGCTGCTCAGTCGTTTGGTTGTCCCTTATTAACCTTTCTGCCAGCCTGGTCGCCTCATGCAGCCTGTTTGGTCGTCCGTTCATTTGCAATGGTTACTTAGGCTTTTATTATTATAGATTACTATCAGAGCTGGTGCAATAACAGAAAAGGAGCTATCAGTGTCTAACGACCAGAAGAAAACATAAAAACTCACTAATGCATGGTTAGCTTGGGTAAAGTGTATAGTCAGACCATACCAGCACTTTCATCAATTGCTATGTCACTTTTTCCATTGTGAGTATGAGGCCTAAGTTTCACACATGCATTACAATATAATGAATTTAATTTAAAAGAATAATTAAGGAAAATATCCATTATTCTGAATTCTGAGTTCTCTATTCCTTTGTCACTGGAAAAAATGAAAAGTAAATTTTCATTTTTTAACTCATAATTGTAGTGCACTAAAATAAAATAATCATAGTTATGTATGCTCTGAAAAAGAATCAAATTGCATTTAAATTATATCAAAAGTGCACTTAGTTCAATTTAATAGCTCATTTGCAAGAGATTGAAAGCCAGACATTGAGATAAAAGTGCATAAATTTATATTCAAATGTAGTTCCTCATAGAATAAAATGCATACGGCATAAACTTTGCAAGAGATGTCTTCTCAATATCATGAGTCTAAAATAAGCAATAGGTTTTATATTATATCTTCTCTGTTTCTTTTTGATACAAAATATATGCAGGCAAAAATATTACACATACCACACAATGTGATATAAATTAAATTCCAAACATATGTGCACCTTATCACTGCCTTTCCTTTCCTTTTCCTCTCCCTCTACTTCAGCACCACTTTCTTGTTTCCCTCTCTTTAATGTTCTTCTATTACAATGTATGATCTTCAGAAGGATTCTAAGAACTTTCATAACCATCCTGGGCTATTACTTCATATTTTATATCACCAATGGGCTTTGTTTGTTAATGACCAAAACATATTTATTATCCTGAGTTTTTCTGTAGATTGGCTTCATTCACTGATCACTTGTGCTCTACTAAATATAGGTAATGTTCATGTGTTCAGAACAAGGTAAAAAAACACACACACAACAACATGTGAATATATATCAGAAGGCAAATGACCTCTGAAACCCAATGGATACTTCATGCTGTGTTTTCAGAAATTATGCAGAAAGCTACAACATCACTGAGAGAGATGCAGAAGCACTTTTCTACACTGCTAGAAGGAGTTAGCTTTATCATATTACTGGACCCGAAATACTAAAAAGGATGATGGCTTTTTTGATGCTTAGTCACAATGAAGGAATAAAAGTTATTGTAACAATACAACAATGCCTAGTTTAGAATATATCACAAACACCCCTTAAAAACAGCTTTGACCTGCAAAATTTTCCATATAGTTTGAATGCTTTACTAGATGTATGGAGTCTCAAATTCATTTCAATCCTACCAATACAGATGGTCCAGGACTAGCACAGTTGATTTCACTTGCTTATTATCTGACCATTCACTAGTTTGGTCACCTCTATTTCACAGTAATAAATTTTCCACTGTCCTCTACGGTTGACTTGGATATAGAGGTGAAATCTGTGTATTTTCCTGACAGGAAGACAAGGTGTGTACTAGTATATGGGTATCAGAACATTGAAGAGCTCAACTTCCATACATTATATATCCTGGATATTTATATATGACTTTATTTGAAGGGATAAAATTGTTTTGTTAAAGAAAATCATGTTAAAAATTACTGCTCTAAAAATTTAGTATCATTTCATTACTGGGATCTGATTTATAGATCACCTTACTGAAAAATAATTTTAAGAAAAGTTCCTTTTTTCATACCTCTCATCAGATTGATTCTTAAATGGAATAGGCTTTGTCAAAGAAAATATACTGTTAAAAATGAAGATGTGTGTGTGTGTGTGTGTGTGTTGTACGTGTGATGCAAATCCACTCATATAGATATAGATGTAGATATAGATGTAGATGTAGGTATAGATATAGATATAGATATAGATATAGATATAGATATAGATGTAGATGTAGGTATAGATATAGATATAGATATAGATATAGATATAGATATAGATATAGATATAGATATAGATATAGATATAGATATAGATATAGATATATAGATATAGATACTAGAGGCCCGGAACACAAAAATTTACGAACTTGTAGGAGGGAGAGTCCCTCAGCCCAGCCTGTACCCTCATTAAAATTGAATATGAGCCAAAGCTCTCTGTCCCCAGTTCTGTTCTTTTCCCATTACATAAATACTTACCAATTAATTAATAAATTTGAATATTTTGAGATTTTTAGTAATTTTACCTATTCAACATTTGAATTTTCAATCTAATTTATAAAGGGTTACATTTATGTAGCTGCACTATATAAATTTTATTTTTTTGTTGAAAATATCTAATTTGCTCTAATTTTTTATGAACAAATGACAAAAGATAACTATGCTATAAGCAATTTGGCAAACACTTTTCCAAATTTTCAAAGGTATGTTGATTCTCAAGCTCACCTTCTGAAAATAAAATCAGGATATCGATTTCAAGAATTTGAAACCAAATATATATATTTAAATCAAGAAACCTAGTTTAAGGGATTGTAAGAAAATGTTCACTACACATTCTTAAAACAGCCTAATGCAAACATAAGAAAATGAAATTGAGAGAAAATTATAGAGTACTTTAAGATGTCTATTTTAAATATACTTTACATGAAAAGAAAGAGTGATTTCAAATAAATTTCTATCAAACAAAATATTTTGAGCATTAAACTAATAATTACATTAATATACTAGATACTAATTTAAGATAATGTGTCATACAGAACTAGAAATTCAATGAGATTTTGACAGCATACCTATTAATGCACAATTGTGTTATGTAATAATGGGAAACCTAGCTTTACACTTGCATTAAAGATTCTCTGTGGATGCTCTAAAAGATGATGGCAAAAAACAGCAACTGGAGACATAGTGGCAATACTGTCTTTTCATCTCACAATGATCTGTCTACCCATGATCAATACAGCAAGCTTGAAAGATAAACACCTAAACTATTGTGCAACTTTAAACATTACTTTATTAAGCTAACTTTATGTTGTCTTGGAGCTTGAGACTCCAATGATCGTGGGATATACAGGAAAATTGGGAGAAGCAATAGAAAACCAACCAAAAAGCAATTACTGATAAACTGGCCAAGTTTACTGTCTTTCAAGTAAAGCTAACAATTTCAGATACATATCAAACTAATTAATAAATTAGGTCCCCTTTTAGAAATGTGGCCATGATAATGGCTCAATTTGGAGAATGAGAGACGGTGCTAACATGACTGAAAGAACTGAACTGATTTAAACAGTTGAAAAATCAGGACCATCCTAAGAAAACAGGTATTTGAACTCTCCTGTTAGCGTTTTAACTTTCTTCTCAGGGGAATTTTCTTTTGCTTCTTTTTCCAAATTCAACATCTCAGTATAGACAGAAATACAGAGTGTCCCCCGAAATGTATTCACATACTTGAATATTTATAAAGTCAGTGTTTATTAAAATATATTTTATTTTCAATAATGAGCTATCAGCTGTTACAATGTATACATTTTATTGGGACACCCAGTAGCTTTATCTTTTTAAAAATCGAGTTAAGGGTCTATCCCTGGATTTTTAAAGGCTACTACGGAGATACCAATCATCTTATAAAGTCACTAGAGGCCCTCAGTCCAGCGTGCACCCTCTCCAATCTGGGACCCCTCAAGGGATGTCTGACTATCTACCTATTTAGACCTGATCCCACCCAGGCAGTCAGACATCCTTCTCACAATCCAGGATTACTGGCTCCCAACTGCTCACCTGCCTGCCTTCCTGATTGCCCCTAACCACTTCTGGCTACCAGCCTTATCACCCTCTAACTACACCCCTGTCAGCCTGATTGATGCCTAACTGATCCCCTGCCAGCCTGATTACCTCTAACTGCCCTCCCCTGTAGGCCCAGTTGCCCCCAACTTCCCTCCCCTGCAGGCCTGGTCACCCTAATTGCCCTTCCCTGAAGGTTTGATTGTCCCCAACTGCCGTCCCCTGCTGGTCATCTTGTGGTGACCAACTTGTGTCCACACAGGGGGAGCCATCTTGTGTGATAGATGGTCAATCTGCATATTACTCTTTTATTAGATAGTATAGAGGCCTGGTACACAGATGGGGTCTGGCTGGTTTGCCCTGAAAGGTGTCCCCTGGATCAGGGTGGGTGTTCCCTTGGGGCATGGGATAGCCTGAGCAAGGGGCCTGTAGTGGTTTGCAGGCTGGCCACACCCTCCCGGCAACCCAAGCAGAGGCCCTGGTAGCTGGGGTTAATGTATCTTCTATAATTGAAACTTTGTAGCCTTGAGCAGAGGTCTGGGCCAGCCAGGAAGCTTGGCTTCCTCCATTGCTGGGGAAACCCAAACCTCACACTCTCTCCAGCTCCATGGCAGCCACATTTTTGTTGGGATTTATTTATCATCTATAATTGAAACTTTATAGCCTTGAGTGGAGTCCAGGATCTGCCAGGGTGTGTGGGAAGCTTGTCTGCTTTAATTGCTGGGGGACCCCAAGCCTCCTGTTCTCTTTGTGATCATTGTGTTCTTGGTTGTGTTAATTTGCATACTCATTCCTGATTGGCTGTTGGGCGTGGCTTGTAGGTGTAGCAGAAGTACAATCAATTTGCATATTACTCTTATTAGATGGGATTGACGATCTGAAGTATGTATAAATGGTGCCATTTGGATTTTTTAAAATCATTTTGCTGTAGTCTGCAGCTTTTGTCTATTTAAGTACCTTTTATTGCTCTTGTGGCACTGAGAGCGTTCTGGAATCCTGTTTGCCATACATGGGGTGATGGTAGCAGTTAATGACAGAAAATGGCCATAACTTTTAAAATTTTTCCCCCTTGTATTTTTATCACTTCACAGAATCAAAATGGCTTTCCTCCTTTCTGCCTTAACTTAAATCTATAATTTAGATGAAAATTAAGAAAAGCTACTCTTTAGCTTGTCTTCCTTCACTTTTAGATTAAACAATGATCATTCAGTCTACCACACAGATTAAAACTGAGTAAATTTACTACCATATATGTATGGTGAAGTGACCATAAGTGCAATCATCATATAATGTAGCTTAACGGCACATGTTCCATTCCAACCAGAAAACTTTGAATCTGACATAACCATTCAGGAAATAGAGTAATTAGAGAAAGGCTCAAGTGATTGACAAGAGAAGCAATTATTTTCCTGCTAAGAGGGAGAGACTAGGGTTAATATAGCTGAATTGTTAGTGCTAAGGATCATAAAGACCACCACCAATTCTCTTTGCTGAAATGTGATGACAAATTCATAGACATAGATCTTTCTAATTCAATACAGATTCTAAGATTTCAATCCCCTTTTATCCCATCAATTTGGCTTAAAATAGTGGATGTGAAAATAT
The DNA here is from genome assembly GCA_004026805.1 of Lasiurus borealis. Lineage (NCBI taxonomy): Eukaryota > Metazoa > Chordata > Mammalia > Chiroptera > Vespertilionidae > Lasiurus > Lasiurus borealis. Next base: position 85,986 of record PVJN01004726.1, read on the forward strand.
ACTGTCTGGCATAGATTAAGAATTTATAACTGCTTGTTTCAATATTTTTCTAATTCTTTTCTTCCATATAACCATCTACCCCTGTATCCACACAACTACTCCATTCTCACTAGACATGCAGCTCTATCCCCCCCACCCCTTGCTCATCTAAGAAAACCAAGGCCATCACAGTAAATCCTGCTTTCTTCTTTCCATTTCAAAATGCTTTTTGAATTTTATTTTTCTTCTACATGCCCATTTCATCTTAGAGGAAGAAGAAAGTATTTTCTTTTCAATTATTCTTCCCTTAAACCTCTTCTCCCTTCAGGCATTGTTCAAATGACAACTCCTCTATAAGTCTACTATCATCTCCTTTCTTTTTTTATGTTCAGTGTTAGAACTAGACACCATTTCTTTGAATTTCTAGAGAACTTTGGGTGTATTATCATTATAGTAACTTTCTTTCTTCCACATAGTATTGTAATCTATATGGGGACACCTCTTCTAAACTGTAAAATCTTTGAAGTCAAGAATCCTTTACCTCATCAAATTGGTATCAGTGTCTAGTAAACTTTGAGCCCTAAAGATATTCAGCCAATGATTTTTGAGCTGAATGATGTTGCTGATGTAGACAATTTACCATGTGATATTTTAACCTTCTTTATCCTTGCACCTCCAAACAAATTCCTGGACTATTATTTCTCAGGTATCTAAAATGTTGAACTTCAGTTAAGCTGTCATATATCATATATATATATAGATTAATTTGAAAATTTGTAAATTAGGAAGTATATCATAACCTTCTGTTAAAAATGGTACTATAAAAGATAAAAATTTAAGTCTATAATGCTAAGACTAGATAAATATATTTATAAGCTTAAAACATCTATCTATCTATCTATCATCTATCTATCTATCTATCTATCTATCTATCTATCTATCTATCTATGCCTAAGAGACCATTACAACCAGTTTCTATGACATGCACCAGGAGCTGCCCCCTGGTGGTCAGTGCACTCCCACAGCCAACCTCCCATGGTTGACCAACCTCCTGCAGCCTCTCCCCCTGGGCCAGCTGGCCCAGATAGGCCCCAATCATTGGCCAGGCTGAGGGGCCTCACCTATGCACAAATTCATGCACTGGGCCTCTATGCAATGTGAAACAATACAAAATAGAAAGGATGGGTAGGATAATGCCCGCTGACTGCTTGGTTCTACATAGGGAATCAGGCAGGGATGGCTGCGATTGCAGCCTATGTTATAAATGGAACACACATGTTTCAAGTAGGTGGCAGAATGGAGCCTGGTCTACCATTTGGTGATAGATTGAGTCAGAATTCTATTGCCTGAGGATATGATTAAAAAAAAATTGGTCTGCAGAGAGACCCAGGAAGATGTAGGCATTATTGGCTCACCAAACCTAAGTGAAGCTACCTAATTTGAAAATAAAATAAATGGGTCATGGTTAATTTGCTGCTTCCAACCATCTGCTTTTTCTAAGATAATTATTTTTTAAAAATTTATTTGTGCCCCTTCAAAATTCATATATTGAAGCCTAATCCCCCAAAATGTTTTTACTTGGAAGTAAAGACTTTTGAAGAGGCAATTAGGTTTAAATAAGGTCATGATGGTGGGGTTCCCACAATGGAGCCCCTTAAAAGAAGAGAGAGTTATCATAGTTCATACACTCTCTCTCTCCTGTATGAGAGGAAACTGTGGCAGGTGGCCATCTGCAAGCCAGGAAGGGGTCCTCCCCCGGAACTGAACTGGCCGGCAACTTCATCTTGGACTTCCCAGCCTCCAGAAATGTGAGAAATAAACATCCCTGTTGTTTAAGCCATCTGGGTTATGGTATTTTGTCCTAGTCCAAGCAGACTAAGACACACTACTTGCTTATTTTCTTATAAATAATGCAAATCACCTAAGCAAATTATAATTATTTCAGGAACAAAAACAAACAAAAAAGCAAACAGTCAACTATTTTAGAGATATGAAAGATCTATATACTTTGAAAACCAAATGAGATAAATTCAGAAATCCTGATATTATCTAAGTATATAATATCATATCATTCTTAGCAAGATCATATCTTTACAAAAGTGATATTGATCAAAGCAATATGCACATTTTGATGGCACATAGAAAGGAATCAGTAAACATTGTGAAATACTAATTGCTTTACTGTAAAAGCCTATGATAAAAACCAGATAAAATGTTTTCTACAAAGCTTTGAGTAAGCCATACTATCGCTCTTATATTCCTTTTCTGCTCTTCAAATTCTCCTGCCATTAACATAAGAAATTACTTTAGAAATATAGTGTTCTTCAGTTCTACTTAGGAACCCCTAAGACACTACTTCACTCAGAAAGGACTCTTCCATTTTCTTCTGATTCAAGAAAAGCAGAGAAAGGTGTGAATAATGGTAAAACATTCTGCCTGCATCTTCCTGAAACTAATCATATGTACATTATGAAGTTCTCCTGAAAGGTTTTAGAAGTCCTTTGCTCTTTTTGAAAATCTCAGAATCCGTGTTTATTGGTGATTATATGAGATTTAATGGGAAGTAGAGGAGAATTATGTAGAATGCATTAAAAAACACAACACTTAGGACTGCCTCAGTTTCTGATCTGGATTTTCTTCTGATGATATATTTGACCTCCTCACCATCATCTTTTAAAATACACACACACACACACACACACACACACACACACACACACACAC
>PVJN01004727.1:0-45704 GCA_004026805.1 Lasiurus borealis
CACACACACGCACACACGCACACACATGTTTTTTAAAAAATTACATTTGGGGGGGGGGAAACAAAATATAGACAAAATAGAATAATATAATACAACTGTTGTCTGTATCATTGGTTCCTTCCCTTTATATTATTAGGAAAGATATTTTAAACAATATGTACCAATTCATCTGTACATAGTTCAGTATATAATAAAAATAAGTGTAATTATTTAATATCCTATCTAATAAAAGAGTAATATGCAAATTGACCCTCACTCCAACACACAAGATGGCCATCGCAATGTGGTCAAAGATGGCCACCACAAGATGGCCAGCAGAGGAGGGTAGTTGTGGGTGATCAGGCTATCAGGAGAGGGCAGTTGGGGATGACCATGCCTGCAGGGGAGGGCAGTTGGAAGCAATCGGGCTGACAGGGGAGGGCAGTTGGGGGCAACTGGACTGGCAGGGGCGGGCAGTTGGGGGCAACCAGGCATGCAAGGGAGGACAGTTGGGGGGACCCAGGCCTGCAGGGGAGGGCAGTTAGGGGTGACCAGGCTGGCATAGGAGAGCAGTTAGGGGCAATTGGGCCAGGAAGGAGCAGTTAGGCATTGATCAGGCTGTCAGGGGAGTGGTTAGGGCTGGCAGGCAGAAGTGGTTAGGGGCAATCAGGCAGGCAGGCAGTAGAGTGGTTGGGCACCAGCAGTCCTGGATTGTGAGAGGGATGTCCCTCGAGGGGTCCCAGATTGGAGAGGGTACAGGCTGGACTGAAGGACAATCCCCCACCCCTCATGCACAAATTAAACAACCAGGCACTTTTATGTATCTCGTATCTGAGTCCATTTCTTTGAATCAGGTTCTAAATTAGATCCATAGGTGGCAGCTAATTGATATATTTTTAAAGTCTCCTTTGTTCTCTAAGTCTCCCTATGGAATTTTCTCTACTTGTGATTTGTTTTGAAAGACTGCTGTCTTTGTTTTGTAGAACTTTCCACCGACTGGGAGTGCTCTCACTTAGCAGGTCCTTTGCTTGCTGTATCATCCATACACTGTTGTGAAGTGCCCTGGCCTAATCAAATTTGGGTTTGATATTTTTGCAAGACAGGCTTGCAGGTGTTGGGAGCTTCCATCCGTGGCTCCCTGAGGTGATGGCAGCAGCCATATGACCCTACCTGTATCCATCATCACACTAGGTGTTGCGAAGAGGTGATCTCATTTTATCAGTTCCTCTTCGCTAATTAGTGAGAATATGGCCATCCTCATCTGTGTGCTAACCCCGAGGAGTGGTTTCTAGCACAAAGGCAGCCTGAGATCTTGACTCTTTTTATATTTTAATATATGTTTATTGATTTTAGAGAGGAAGGGAGAGGGAGAGAGAGAAAGAAACATCAATGATGACAGAATTATTGGTTGGCTGCTTCCTGCATGCCCCTTACCAGAGATCAAGCCTGCAACTAGGCACGTGCCCTTAACTAGAATGGCACCTGGGATCCTTAGTCCACAGGCCCACGCTCTACCCACTCAGCCAGCTAGGCTGAGAGCTTGACCCTTACAAGCAGGGACATTTCTGAGAGTATAAGGGGGAAGCATTAACAATTACGTCAGAACAAATTGTGTAAACTTGGCAAGGTCTGGGTAAGCTAGAACCGTGGTCGGCAAACTGCAGCCTGCAAGCCACACGTGGCTCTTTGGCCTCTTGAGTGTGGCTCTTTCACAAAATACCACGGCCTGGGCTAATCTATTTTTAAGAAGTAGTATTAGAAGAAGTTTAAGTTTAAAAAAATGTGGCTCTCCAAATACATTTCAATCGCTGTCCTGTTGATATTTGGCTCTGTTGACTAATGAGTTTGCCGACCACTGACAGAACATATGGCCACTGGATGTATAATTCACTGTTAAATTAATAAAGAAAACTCACACACTTTTTTTTTCCCCCAGCACAGAGCAGAAATATACTAGGCATAAAAAAAAATCGGCTATCATGGCTATTCTGTGGTCCCTGATTTCTGAGAAATATACTCAGATAGAAGTACACGCAGGGTTTCAGGAGCCAAGATAACAGAGAGGTGGAGGTGCTGTAAATCGTTCTGCCTGCATCCCATTAATCAGAAACCCGTGACAAGCTCCCCTCTCCCCGCCCAGGGAGGCTGGGAAAGAATCTGGCTATTTGCCCAGAAAGAAGTTAAAATAGGAATGATGAACAATTAGGCAAATTAGGAAACATGCCGTCTTTGTAGAGTAAGACAATTAATTTCGAATGTGTGGGATTTATTAGAAGACATCTGTAGCCAGGTGTGTGGACATGCAAATTTAGGAGAATATTAATTTCAGGGTGTTTTTTATTTTTCTCAAGCAGAATTCACACACACTGTTTCTTTCTAAAATTTAATTACATAACCTCATCTTTCACAGGGGCTAGGTCTGTTATGGCAATTAGGAACACGGTCTTGATACCCTGGCAAATACATAAATAAATTCCCATTAGAAGTACATCAGTTAATTAGGTGATTGAGAAAGAAACTTAAATATGTTTGTTTGCTTGTAATCCCTGAACTTTCTGTTTCTATTTCAATTGGTCGATATGGACACTTTTTTTAAAAAATCCTCACCCAAGGTTTTGATTTCTTTATTGATTCTAGAGAGAAAAGAAAGGAGAGGGAGAGAAAGGGAGAGAGAGGGAGAGAGAGGGAAAGAGAGGGACAGAGAAATATCAATACAGTGGTACCTCGAGATACAAGTTTAATTCGTTCCGTAACCTCGAGGCGTGGGAAACTATGAGACGCTCGAGTCAAGGTAAACTGGTGGGTCGTGTGCAGCCGGCCGATCCGTGCGATGACTCCTATCTCAAATGTTGCTCGTATTTCAAAGCAAAAATCGCTCGCTCAACAGCTCGTATCTCAAAAATCTCGTATGTTAGGGCACTCATATCTCGAGGTACCACTGTACAAGAGAGAAATGATCTGCTGCCTCCCCCACAGGCGCTGACCAGGGATCGAACCCAGGACCCTTCGGTGCACCCGATGACGCTCCAACCACTGAGCAGCACCAGCCAGGGCATTTTTGCTTTTGCTGCTTGTCTGGGGCTCTTAAACATCTCTGGTGTTTAAATCCGAGATGGTTTTCTTTGACAAACCTAACTTCGTGCTTCCCACTTTCAAATTCTTCATCTTTCTCTTTCGAGACACGTGATGACACTTTAGCCGGAGCTGCCTTGAAGGGCTGGGTCATCAAAATCAAGGCTGCCACAGGACATGAGGAGGTCGCCTTGTCCTTTCTGCTGACCTAGCTGAGTGGATCAGTCACCTTACTGGAAATTGGAGCTGTGTAGAATAGTTCTTACAAGTTCTATCAGCGTGATTTTGCCTTCCCGCCTAAGGCCATCAAGAAATGGGTACGGATCTGAGATTTGATGTCACTCAATGTCAGAGAAGAAGCAAGGGAGAGGATGAAGCGATGTTGGTTGCTACATAAGCCAAGTCCCCTGCCTGAAACCCATGGTCCCTCTCCAGTCGGTGACAGTGCTCCGATTTGAAAACACAAATTATGATAGGGCTTGGAATCTTTCTCAGCTCCCAGTACACTGATGTTCCACTGCGTGTGGGGATGGTAATAAATCATCCCGCATCAAAAGCTCTACACGTTGAGAGCTCTAAAAAGACTGGAGTATCGTATTCTTTCATTTTAAACTAGAATCTCTCCAGAGTACATGCGATGTAACAGAAACAGGTAACCAAGTCCACATAGACAAATTGTCTGCTGTTTTACGTCCAGGCATTGAAACCCCTGCTCAATATTTTCCTTCGGGTCCAATGCATGAGCCTGACACTTACATTTTTAAGAACCCAATAGCAGGTCATTTTAAACTCTGATGGGCGGAATTGTGAACTCGCAGTGAATGGAGATATTCTCAGTGCGTATGTGGTGACATAGGAGAAAATAAAAGTAGGCTTTTGCCATACGATCCAACAGGAAATAAAATATGATAGGATTGATTTAGAGATGCAAACAGATTTTAAGTGAATATTCATCATTTTCTCCAACTGATACACACTTGACTTTATTAGGTGACATGATTCATGAAATGTTAAGTTTCCTTAATTCATAAAGAAAAACCACACACTTTTTTTTCATGTACTGTGATACCTGGAATATTTCAGAAAACTTATATTTTGGCTATTTTCCCATCACAAAGGGAGATGGGAAACTAAGTCCATAATGAGGTAATTAATCAAATTAATTATCTTAATGCTTACAATTCCCCAAATCCCTCTGTGCTCATTGACACAGATAATGTCTGAGAGGACTGTAGAAAAATTCCATCCCCGTATTTATAAAGGAGAAAACATGTTATACGTTGCCTCAAAGTTTGAAAAAAAGGCGAGAGAGAGAGACACATGGATTGGCCACTTCCAGCATGTGTCTGACTGGGATCCAATCAGCAACTGAGGTATGTGCCGTTACTGGGAATTCAAGCCATAACCTGTTTGGTTCACCAGACAATGCTCCAACCAACATAGCCATCTACAAGGCTGAAAATTATATTTTAAAAGTTTTGTATTACTGTTACAAATTATGGGATTTGTATTCTATATTTTATGTTTCAGAAGAAAGGACATTCACTATATTTGAGTAATGGGTGACACGGGGAGAGTGATGCGTGCAGATTATCTAGCTGTTGTATGCAAATTGTGTCATAATAAAAGTGACTGGAAGCTGAGAGAATAGTAATTTTTTTTTTTACTAAAAACTAGTGAGGAAGCACATGGTGTTAGTCATAGGAATGAAAAAAAATGACTCAATAGAAGAAATAAAACGAATTTAAAAATGTTTAGGTAGCCTCTGTTATTAGGAAAACTCTACTTTGTAGTGGAAAATAGTAAATATTAACAAATGAAGTAAGAGTGATTCAATGCACACTCTCATTATATGTTGGGGTCATTAAAACGACAGGTTTTGAGTATGGAGAGGGAAGGAGAGGAGGAGGAGAGAGAGAAACATAAATGAGACAGAATCATTGATTGGCTGGCTCCTGCACACCTCATACTGAGGATCAAGACTGCAACTCAGGCATGTGCCCTGACTGGGAATCGAACCTTGACATCCAGGTTTGTAGGTCCATGCTCAACCAGTGAGCCACACTAGCTGGGTGAGCCAAGATTTTTTATTTAATATCATTTATTTTTCAAAGTAATCTACATTACAGAGCCTGAACCCTACCGAAACTGCCTGGTTGATACTTTTAAAAAATTATTTTAGTAGAGACCAAGTAAGCAAAACATCTGAAAGCATCTTGGAGGAGACTGGCTGAAGGATGGACATACGTGAAAATATTTGGTACATGAAAATATTTGACAGAAGGATGCTGTCAATCCCACCAACGAATGAATCGTAAGGATGAGCTAAGAACCTTGAATGTACTTTATTACGTTAATTGTCACTCAAAAATCAGTCATTGCCCAATTTGTGAGCTCTTGAAAATTCCCTTTGCCAAGAAAGAAGGCTGTTTGGGGCCCCAAACTTGGTCTGGGGGAGCAAATGTGTTGATTCTTCTACCTGAGAAAGAATAAAATAGGAAGCAAGTAAAACCTGCTTGCCCCTCTGAGAATGCCTGCCTTGGAGTAAGTGAGCATGATCAAGATAAAACACTACAACTCTCCATTAATGATTAGAGAGAGACCATTGTCTGCCTGGAACAGAGATCACCGGTACAGATATCAGTCTAGCCCAGTGGTTCTCAACCTTCCTAAGGCCGTGACCCTTTAAGACAGCTCCTCATGTGGTGGTGACCCCCAACCCTAAAATTATTTCCGTTGCTACTTCATCACTGCCATTTTGCTACTGTTATGAACTGTAATGTAAATATCTGATAGGCAGGATGTATTTTCATTGTTACAAATTGAACATAATTAAAGCATAGTGATTAATCACAAAAACAATATGTAATTATATATTGTGAAATATTTATTTCTAATTACAAATAAATGAAATTTTGTCTTGAATCGTGGTGTAGCATGGGCAACAGTCTTCATATGACAACAGTAAACTACATGGCTACACTTTGCTACACCGAGGAGCGGTGTGTTGGTTCCTAAGACCATGGGAAATAGGTGTTTTCCAATAGTCTTAGGTGACCCCTGTGAAAGGGTCATTTGACCCCCAAAGGGGTCTCGACCCACAGGTTGAGAACCGCTGGTATAGCCAAAGGACCACAAACCCAATACCACCTAAATCCAAACCAAACCACTTCAGGTTAATATCTGGGCATTCGGTGAATACTCTGTAATCTCAGGGGTAAATAAGTTGGAGGATTTATTTTTTCATGGGTGCAAGCCACCTTTTCCAATAGAAATTACATTTTCTCAAGCAGGGAAGATGTGCTTGAATGTACTCACACAAAATAAATACATGTGTGAGTATCTGGCCAAGGTCAGGAAATCTGTGTAAACTTCTCAGACCATCTCATCTCCATACCATTTGTCACACCCAGGGGCAGTATGGGGCACAGACTCTGTGACAGGCAGCCAGGTCAATAGAGACTAGCGTGCTAATTCAGCCATAATTCAAATCCCAGTGAACGTGAACCCTTCACAGCCGCACGGGTACCACCAAAAGAACTCCAACTTTTTTGTTCTGGTTCAGCATTCAATTTTGCATGAGAGAAAGCGACCTGAACTTCCAGAACATTCCTATTGAAAAATCTGAATTGAATTGAGTTTTCAAATACATAAATACCAGGCAAGATTTTTCTGCGTAATATCTTAGTGTGCTTTTTACAAGCCTAAAAATCCCTACCATCTCGGGAAATCCTTCTCATGAGCCTGGAAAATGCTTTTGCCTATTTATAGTAACTATATTAAGCAGGGCTCACACGTAGTCATAGGCCCAGGCTGGCCCGTGGAAGTGAGAGATCCCATGCAGTTTAATAAATGCAGCCAAGCATGTAGTTCAAGTACAGTATTCCCCTCCAGAAGAGCGGTCCTCTTAAGTCCAGGAGTGGCCACTTCAGTGAGGGGCCGGGGGAGGATGACAGGACATTTCTGCATGGCTAGCCCATGCGTCAAGAGCCAGAAGCAAATGGAAAAGTGTAATTTCTCAGTACTTTCCATCGTGTCTTGCTGCAAGCATGAAGTATTTATTATCTGTGCTTTAGGTGCCATGATGCCTTTGGGTGTGGGATACTACAACAAGCATTACAGCCTGAAACCTACATCAGAAAAAGCAGCTAACACACATGTAAAGCACCCTGCCTGAGAGTACAAGGTGCATAAGAATAATAATAAGCTTTATAAAGATTGGGAACAGGAGAACAGGTCTCTGTACCTCTACTAGGCCAGAGGAACACTAGGCTACATGCCAAGCACCATCCACAATGAGCAGTCATTGATTCTCCTTGTATGTGAACATTTGTCAACATGTGCCATTTCTGTATAGAGGACATGACCGTGACTATACAATATTTCAGATAGGATTGCTTTTGATTGAGAACTGTATTCATTTACATTTTTCTCAGGGAGGGAGTGTATGTGTATTTTATCATGGAGAGGATAAGTGTGAGATCTTTCCTTATCTGTAAATTACATGAGCGAACAACAACATGGAAGGAAGTGGGGCCTTGAATGGCCTAAAGAAGCTGCATTTCCATCACGGCCTAGCAGACAGCTACATGACGGAGAAACAAAAATATATCATTTAATCCACTTTGCTCGGAGGCCTGTTTTTTTACAGCAGCTGAGTCTTTCTCCCAACTAATTATGAAGATAATAATCACCATTATAAAAATGATTAGTTCAGGAATAATTATTGTCATATCTAACTTCAGCTCAATATTAATAATTGGAATTAAACCAATATAATAGTTATTTTATCTGCAGGCCATCTCACAAAGATTAATCCTAGATATTGAAAAGTACTTTTTTAGTTTTATTGCATCAAATGTTGTTCTGTGCTAAAATCAAGCAAGAAATACTGTATTTTTTAATTCTAATAGTCTTGTTTTTCTCATTGATTTTTTTCTAAGTCTTATCTCATTAGGATCAGTTCCTTGCAACAGAAACTCAGTTTGTATTACAGCTCAGTAAATTACATTCTGGAAAAAAAAAACACAACCTTAAATTGGGGCACACATTTTTTAGTTTTCTGTTTGTATTAATTAGATTCAGACATTGGCCTACAGACATTACTGAATTTTGCTTTAAACATTGTAGAAATATTCGTCATCCACATATTAGTCAGAAATGAAACAATTCACTGATGCCACCACTATTTTTAACAAGTTTGATAGAGATAATATAAATGCTTAGATTTCATAAAGGTAATATCTGTCCTCCCAAGATTAAAAACCAATTTAGATCAGATTAATGAGAATATCAGAATAAATATGGAGGAATCTCTAACAACTGAAATATTATAAAGGATTATTTTAGGGGTTATTAAAGAGATTTTGAGGAGGTCACCTTGAAAACTTATATATTTTGGTTATTTCTAATTGCTTTACTATTTTTTTTATTAAGTAGGAAAAATAAAAAATATAACAAAAAAAGTGAATATCAATAATTCTTTTATTATTGTACTTTATTTAAATTTTGGAGTTATCATATGGCATTATAGTCTATCTTGGATCAATTTCACTTTCAAATTAACAATAACATATTTTCTATCCAAAGAGCAATATCTTTTTTAATATATTTTCTTGATTTTATATAGAGAGAAGGGAGAGGGACAGAGAGCTAGAAACATCAACCAGCTGCCTCCTGCACGCCCCCCACAGGGGGTGTGCCCGCAACCAAGATACACATGCCCTTGACTGGACTCGAACCTGGGACCTTTCAGTCCTTAGGCTGGCACTCTATCCATGAGACAAACCGGTTTCGGTCAAAGAGCAATATCTTGAAATCTTATTGATTCAAACTAAAGAATCTGAGCACTCACAACAAATGATAAGATAACCTTTAACTATAATTTAGATACTTTCATGATTAGCACTAATACTTTCCAACACTATTAACATTGGACTTAATTTGAAATGTATTTCTTTAATTCAAAATATATTGTTTGATGCCCACTACATGCTACGTGTGTTTCTACTATTTTATGTGAAAGGGGTTTAGATCAGCCAACAAAACACATCAAATCCTTGTCTCCTGGAGCTTATTTTCTAGCAAGAAAATAAGAAAAAAAGAAGCATAATATGTAAGTGTGGCATTGGTTTCTCAGGCCATGAATACTTTGCAAAAATAAGACAGAGTAATGGGGCATGACATTGTGAAGAGCGTGCAGGTTACAATCTTAGAGTGGGGACTGATCAGGTTAGAAAACATTGTGAAGGTGAAATTTGGGCAAAGGATCTTAGGAGGAGTCAGCGTGGTGGATGTCTGGAGGGAAAGAAAGAAGAAACAGAAAAAAAAAAAATTCCTAAAATGAAGGAGCATGCGTGGTGGGTTCCAGGACAGCAAATTACCCAGCAGGCTTGGGTGTGGTGAACAAGAGCTAGAGGGAAAAGTTGGGGTGTGGACACAATGGGACAGGTCACAGGGGTGCTGGCAGGCCATTGTGTGAAATGGGAAGTTGCTACAGGGTCTGACATGACCAGATTCATATTTTAAAAGGACTTAAAAAAAATTTGCCGAAACTGGTTTGGCCTGGTGGATAGAGCGTCGGTTTGCGGACTGAAAGGTCCCAGGTTGGATTCCGGTCAAGGGCATGTATCTAGGTTGTGGGCACATCCTCAGTAGGGGGCATGCAAGAAGCAGTTGATCGATGTCTCTCTCTCATGGATGTTTCTAACTCTATCCCTCTCCCTTCCTCTCTGTAAAAAAATCAATAAAATATATTTTTAAATAAATAAATAAATAAATAAATACAACATAATTTTATTTCTCAGATCAAAGAAACCTAGTATCAATGCTTTAAGACAGATTGAATGCCACTAGAAAAAAACACATTTAAACACGCCCTCTCCCCAAGAAAATGGCAATTTAAAAATGAAAGGCAAAAAACAAAAAAGCAATACAAACCTCCAAACCATTAATTATTGGGGAAAACAGTTTTAAATGATCAAGAACGGTTGAAATAGAACAGTAAGTATCTAGTCTTTTATTATAGGGTCAAATAATTCTCTATATTTATAGGATCCCACAACATAACTATGTCTTATTACTTCACATTAATAATTGCAATACTAAATGATTTTGAGATACAATTTCAATAGGTTATAGATATTAAATCCCATTTTTAGAGAAAGTTAAGAAAAAAAATGTGGAAGGCATGTCAGGATTAAAAAATATTTAAACAGAAAATATTTCAACACTTAAATGGGTAAATTTCAGTTGTCTTAAAATGTTCCTTCTGTTGAAAAAGTTTCCAACAGCCAAAGACAAATGAGGTGCTAATGTGTCACTATGTGCCGGTTAGTTTGCGCCACATAAAACTTGAATGGAAAGGATAAAATACGATGTGCGCTGCCTTATTTTTCTTTCCATCAGAGAATGGAAATGTGGTTCTCCCCGTGTTCAAAGGGTAGGAAGAGAGAGGAGGAAAACAGGATTCTCGGAGTAGGAAGAAAAAATTCTGTTCTGTCCCAAGCATTCTCTGTTGTCTGCAGTGCCAACGTGACTGATGCTAAAAATGCATCAGTGATTCCAGGATCCTTCCAAACCCAAATGTTGCCATTACACAGGACTCACGTGTCAACATGTGTGTCCAGAAACAAGTGACTTCGTCCATAAGCAGCGACCATGTCTTCTTTAACCTTGAATCAAACTTCAGAATGCCAACGAGGTGCTTAGAGGGAGCCACTCCATTTCGTGGCCTTGGTATTCTTTCCTTTCAACGCGGCTCTTTCTTGGGAGCCTTAGCCAAACTGCAGATTTGAAATGGCTGTGTTGCTCGTTTCAGTGATTGCACACCTATTTCTTCATAATTCAAAAGGAGCTGAAAGGATTATTTTTCTCGGAGCTTTCCAAAAGCAATACCTTAGCGCCGAGATGAAGTGAGGAAAAGTTGAATCGAGAGCCAAAAGGGTTATGAATGCCCACAGGACTGAACACATAGGATTATAAAAGGCTACTTGAATCTGCACATTTGTATTGCGCTCGCCACTGTAAGCACTACTTTTAACACCCATTTTATTTCCCTGTTTTATTGTTATAGCCAACCCTGTGTGTTGTCTAGCCATATATTAAGCAGTCGATCCATACTTCTTTTCTGGCGAAATATTTTATGACAAATAAAGGAAAGTCAAAATATAATCTAAGGGAAGGGTAGAGTGCAAAACAAAATCGGTCCGTTTTTTTTTTCCTATGGAGTAGCCTGTCTCTTCGTGAAATAATTGACTCCTATCTCATACATCCAATCCTAATGGTACAGTAAAATTGCTTTTAGAGACCATTTTCATTTCATCCGAATATGTGGTGCCGTGTCAGCGAAGATGAACTGCTAAACTTTAGCTATCTCATTTGCAATGCGAGATTTACTATCCTGTTCAAATCCATCATAATGTAATATTGACTGAGAGAAGGAACCGATCTCAATATGTCTCAATATATTTCTCAACTGGACAGATTTCAGTCTCCTCAAATTGTCGGTGTGGTCTCTTCATAAACAGATTCTTTACCACAGAACAGCGTCTGCAGTATTCGGTGAGGGCTTCGAGGCAATGACACGCATGTTGGAGTTATTTCAGCTTCTCCCATAGCAGCTCTTTTGTTAGGGAATGTGTTTTCAAGAATAATAATAAAAAAAAAAGCAGAACGGAGTTACCTCAAAAAATTAAAAATGGGACTGCCTTATAACCCAGCAATTCTGCTTCTGGGAATTTATCTGAAGAATTCTGAAACATTACTTAAAAATAATAATGTGCACCCAAGTTCATTGAAGCATCCTATATAATAAAAGGATAATATGCAAATTGAGCCTAATAGCAGAACAACTGGTCGCTATGAAGCGCACTGACCACCAGGGGGCAGACGCTCAATGCAGGAGTTGCCCCTGGTGGTCAGTGCACTCCCACAGGGAGAGCTCCACTCAGCCACAGCCGGGCTGATGGCTGCGAGCTCAGCAGCAGCACCAAGCATGTCCAAATGCAGCAGCTAGACATCCCCCGAGGGCTGCTGGGCTGCGAGAGGGATGTCTGACTGCCAGCTTAGGCCCAATACCCTAGGGAGTGGGCCTAAGCAGGCAGGTAGACATCCCCCAAGGGGTTCCAGACTGTGAGAGGGCGCAGGCTGGGCTGAGGGACCCGCGGAGTACATGGATTTTCAGGCACCAGGACTCGAGTTATTTACAATAGCCAAGATTTGGAAGCATCCCATTGTGGATCAGTAGATGAGTGGATAAAAAGCTGTGGCACATGTATACAATGGAATACTACACGGCCACATAAAAAGGAAGAAATCTTACCATTTGCAACAGCATGGATGGACCTAGGAAGCATTATGCTAAGTGAAATAAGCCAGTCGGAGAAAGACAAGTAACGTATGATTTTAGTCATATGTGGAATCTAATGAATAGAATGAACTAAGAAGGAAAATAAAGGTAGACTCATAGACAAAGAGCAGGCTGACAGCTATTAGGGGGAGCTAGGAGAGCGGAAGGATAGAGCAAAAAAAAAATTTTTTTTAAAAGAGGAAGATAAACTCATGGGCACAGACAAAGGGTGGTGATTGTCTGGGGGAGAGGGATTGGGAAAGGTAGAGGGAATGAGGGGATGAAGGGTGCTGGATGGAGACTTGACTTGGCCTGGAGAACACACAATATAGTGCACAGGTGATGGGTGGAAAGAAAACGGGAACAACCTTTGATGCCACCTACCCTACACCTTCTACCCATGAGGCATATTAGTTCCAAAGAGGACAATGGCCCTGCTTGGGGCGGTCAGGGTCAGCGTGGGGACAGAATCTCAGGTGAAGCCACACAGCCTCTGCTTCATTACAGCTGCAGAGGGCTCCGATCTGGCTGCACTCACCCAATGAACACTGCCATTGGATACACACAAAAGAGAACAATTAAATGGCGATCGGCTCTTCTGAAATTTCCCCAGTGTCAGTGTTCCAACTCCCATTCCACCGATTATCAAGAAGTAGTGAGAATCGAAGAATCCAAATTATTCTAACGAGGCCGTTATTCTGTCAGTGGCTGACAGAGGAGCAAATCTAGACTTCCCGGCTCTACCCAAGGGCCCACTCCTCACTTCATCCCTTTGTCTCCATTGAGTAAACAAAAATGTCATGTGTCCCTACAGTCTCCCCACGGACAAAGCAGCTTTCACCACTGGAATAAGAAAACTATGAAATCATGTGCCGGAAACCAAATATTGTTCTCACTAAATGGATGTAAACAGGAAACCAGAAGGCTGGTCAACCTTAACTGCTCTGAAAGGTCAGAGCTAATCGCTTACTGTTTAGTTGAAACATTGTTAGCTGAAGCAGCCTCTACCTGTTTGTTTCATGTTAATTTCTGTCTTGTTATTTCCTGCCTAAAGGCTAGGGGTGTGTCCCAAGCCTTAATAAAAGGGAGAAAAAGGCCAGAGCATGTGGTAGTCCTTTCCACTAGAGCAGTGGTTCTCAACCTTTCTAATGCCGCGACCCTTTAATACAGTTCCTCATGTTGCGGTGACTCTCAACCATAAAATTATTTTTGTTGCTACTTCATAACTGTAATTTTGCAACTGTTACGAATTGTATCTGTGTTTTCCAATGGTCTTAGGCAACCCCTGTGAAAGTGTTGTTTGACTCCCAAAGAGGTCGCGACCCACAGGTTGAGAACCACTGCACTAGAGGAAGGCTCCAGGCTGGCTCCCCAATGTCGCCAAATTAATGTTTTCTAGTCTCTCTTTTCATTTGCGTGCGGCCTCCTTCAGAACCCGAACCCTGACCCGGGAACCCTGAACCACGCGGGATGTGGAAAGGAGCTCCCACATCATGGACTTGGAAAGAGGCTGGAGAATCTACTGGCCAGATCTAGTCCTCTCAAAGAAGAAAGTGAACTTCATCTTACGTAGGGTATGTCCTCTCCTATTTAGGATTGGGCTGAGGGTCATGAAATTTGAACACTAGGATATTCTAATTCTTGGCAATAATTCTGGTTGGTTTGTTTGTTTGTTTGTTTGGTGGTGTTTTTTTTTCTTTGGAAATATCTGTATCAAAAACAGAAAGACATACTTCAAGCGCAGCTCCCCATTCTAAAATTGTGTTACTAAAACATTTACCAACTTATATAAAATGTCTTTTCTAAATTACACAGAGAGATTACTGTGCATAACTGAACATATGGAATATTACTTCTCTCGTCTAGTGTTAGTTTTTCCCGACTTTGAATTCCCTCTAAGGAGTGCCAGGAAGAAATTCCCTTTGCACATATTAGTCTGTCATACTCAGGTGTTGCCTTGCTGGAGAGTTTCCACCACATACTCTTTCCCAGTACAAGAAAGATTTAAATTGTCATATTTGGACTTTCAGACGACCAAGTAGTCCTTTTCTTGTGACCAGAAATAAATAGCAGGTTTGGTAAGTTCTGAAATAAAAGGGTTCAATGGTATACAAGTCATAAGACACGCTGAAATATCTAGAGTTTTGAGAAACTGGTGACATCCTTGGTTCGCCTATAATATATCTTGTGGGAACTTGGAATGGCAGAAAACAGTCATTTATTTTTTCTGCTTTTACTCTTCACACTGTGATGATTAATGGATAGTGGCTAATTGTTTTAGAATTTATTGAGGACCGCAATCATCCTATGTAATAAAACCCTCATAGGCAAACCGAGTGATCAGCAGAATGACCAGTTGCTATGACATGCACTGACCACGCTCCTGTGTTGAGTGTCTGCCCAAAAGGGAGGTGACCAGCAGCAGCTACTGGGGGTGGGGCCAGTTGGCAAGTACAGCGCCAGGCCACCAGCCAAGGCAGGTGTCAGCAGGGCTCCTGGTCATGTTCCCCCGACTAGTTGCCCCTTAGAGCAGTGGTTCTCAACCTTTCTAATGCCGCGACCCTTTAATACAGTTCCTCATGCTGTGGTGACCCCCAACCATACTTCATAACTGTAATTTTGCTTTGTTATGAGTTATAATGTAAATACCTGTGTTTTTCTATGGTCTTAGGCGACCCCTGTGAAAGTGTCATTCGACCCCCAAAAGGGTCTAGACCCACAGGTTGAGAACCACTGCCTTAGAGGAAGGCAATGGGTAGTGGTGGCGCGGGGAGGGGGGGAAGGGGGGACAGGCCAGGGGGCAGTACCATGCTGCCAGCCAAGGCAGGTACCAGTGGGGGCCCACTGATTGCCCTGCCTGTCCATCACCCCACAGAGGGAGGCAACGGTTAGTGGCAGTTGGGGGGGCAGACCATCCAGTGGGCAGTTGGGGGGGCAGGGTCTCCCCAATTGCCCTGTCTGCTGGTCGCCCCACAGATTGGCCCTGATCACCAGTCACACTTAGGGACCCTAGCCTATATATTGGGAACATTCTCTTAGATTTAAAAATTAAAACCTGGCAAGGCTGCTCTAATGCTGAAACAACAGGGTGATGCAGCGATGACATGCATGGACTCAGGTTGCACATTTTGTGATCAGCTCTGATTCTGACACTTATAACCAAGTGACAAAGCCAATTATGTAACTTCTCTCTGCTTCAGTTTTCCACCCATAGATGGGGCAAATGGTACTGCTGCCTCAGAAGGATCATGTTGTGTACTACTTTTTAAAAATGGAGCTTCCCATACTAAAAAATGTAGCTTCCCATACTACAGCAAGATGTCTTTCACCAATATGAAAAGTATGGTCACTGCTGCATGCAGTGTCCAGGATTGCAAGAGGGATGTCCGACTGCTGGTTTAGGCCCGATCCCCACAGTTGGATATCCCCCGAGAGCATAGGCCAGGCTGAGGGACCAACCCCTAGCCCCTGTGCATGAATTTCATGCACTGGACCTCTAGTCCTAAGTAATAAGAGAGTGATAGGCAAATTGACCATCACTCCAACACACAAAATGGCCACCCCCCATGTGGTCAAAGATGGCTGCCCCCATGTGGATGCAAGATGGCCACCACAAGATGGCCAGCAGGGAAGGGCAGTTGTGGGCAATCAGGCCAGCAGGAGAGGGCATTTGGGAGGGATCAGGTCTGAAGGGAAAGGTAGTTGGGGGGGACTAGGCCTGCAGCAGGGGCAGTTGGAGGCAACCAAGCCTGGAGAGGATAACAGTTGGGGGGACTCAGGCCTGCAGGGGAAGGCAGTTTGGGCAACCAGGCCTGCAGAGAAGGACAGTTAGGGGTGACCAGGCTGGCAGAGGAGGGCATTTTGGGGCAATCGGGCTGGCGGGGAGCAGTTAGGTGTTGATTGGGCTGTTAGGGGAGTGGTTAGGGGGTGATCAGGTTGGCAGGCAGAAGCAGTTAGGGGAAATCAGGCAGGTAGGCGGGCCAAGAGTTGGGAGCCAGCAGTCCTGTATTGTGAGAGGAATCCCAGATTGGAGACGTAGCAGGCTGGGCTGGGAACACCCCAGATGTGTTCTCAGTTAATTTTGATTTGTTACAGTCAGTCCTGTTTAATTAATGAAGTAGGTGGCTCATTAAACTGTATTTTTTAAAATTCTGAGTTTGAGGATATGAGCTCAGAATTTTAAAAAAGACAGTTTAATTTCTTGTATTTAAGTGACTTTTTTTTTTAATCATACATTGTTTTATAGCCCACTCTGGCATGACCTTTGAGAGGAAGGGAGAAGAGAGAAACAGGGATGTGAGAGCAAAACACAAACTGATTACCTCCTATGCCCACCCGAACATGCAACTTGAATATGTGCCTTGGCGGGGAATAGAACCCATGACCCTTTGGTGCATGGTAGGATGCTCCAATCAACTGAGCCACAATGGCTAGGGCTCATTGAACTATCTTTGTGAATGGAAAAACACTAGTTTTATGAATTTCATGTACCAGGCTTCTAGTATATCCTATAAAATTTGAAATAAACAGACTTGGTTCCTCTGGTTTACTATAAACCAGGAAGTAGAATAATATACAGTGGTACCTCAAGATACGAGTTTAATTCGTTCCGTAATCTTGAGGTGTGGGAAATTATGAGACGCTTGAGTCGAGGTTAAACTAGTGGGTCGTGTGCAGCCTGCTGATCCGCACGATTACTCCTATCTCAAATGTTGCTCGTATTTCAAAGCAAAAGTTGCTTGCTCGACGGCTCGTATCTCAAAAATCTCATATGTTAGGGCACTCGTATCTCAAGATACCACTGTATTAGTAAAGGAATAGATTTTAGCCCAGACAGACGAGGGTTGAACTCCTAGTTATAATGTTTATTTTCTGAGATTTTGTGAAATACACTGAATAATTTTGGCCTTCCATTTCCTCATCTCTAGAGACAGAATAATAGGATCTACTCCTTAGAATGTTTTTGGAGAATTAGAAGTCATATATGCAAGTTAAAAGGAGTCAACAAATTGTAAGTATTTGGTGCTTGGGAATGGGAAACACTAGTTTTTCCATTCACAAGGATAGTTTAATGAGCCCTCGCCACTGTGGCTCATTGATTGGAGCATCATACCATGCACCAAAGGGTCATGGGTTCTATTCCCCGCCAAGGCACATATTCAAGTTGTATGTTCAGGTGGGCATGGGAGGTAATCAATCTGTGTTTTGCTCTCACATCCCTGTTTCTCTCTCCTCTCTTCCTCTCCCTGTAAAATCAATAGAATCACATCCTGAAGCTCAGAATTTTAAAACAAAACAGTTTAATGAGCCATGGGTAATTACAAAACTAAAATCTTTAAGGCATATCTGTTTTTTATCAGAAACTAATAAAAACATTCACTTTCATTTTTGCCTTAATGTTCATTATTAAAGCACATCTAGCTACTTCACCTGATTCAGTAATTAAATAGGACTAACTGTAACAAATCAAAATTAACTGAAAATGAATCAGTCCTTATAATTTATTCATTGTCATATACCGGTATTAGCATGGTCTATTACTTAGAACTTCCATCATTTATTATTTTTTCTTAGTGTAGAAGCTTTAAAAAGACAAGCAGTTAAAAACAGACTCAATGTCAAAGGGAGATGAGAACCTATTCACATTGATTGGTGAAAACCATTTTATGTAATTAAACTACAAAGATAAACAATTTGGCTTATAAACTAAGAATGACAGTGACTTTTGTACCTGAGTCGGTTTTATTTTTAATAACATTAAAAATGCTTTTAATGTTGTTTTATAATTTACCACTTGTCGCTTGAAGAGCTATTGTGTTCAGATTAGGACGGTGTTGATAAATGTTGAGAAAAAGCTTTTCAGAAGTGGTGTTTTTTGCTTTTGAGAATGCCACGAAGTCGCAAGAGAATAGAATAATTTGCTACTTGTGTTCCTACATTTCTACTTGTTAATCAGCTTTTAAATGTCCCTTTTTGTATATTTCTGCTTTCATCTTTCTAAAATTGCTTAACCATACTGTCCACTATAATACAGACCATTTTATATGCTAGTGAATGGATGATGAAGAAGTATCATGGGAAAATTTTACTATAGCAACTGTTTGGCTAAGGTCATGCCAGAACAGGATATAAAACAATGCATGGTAAAAAAAAAAGTCACTTAAACACAAGAAAGTTATTAATAAAACAGGAGAAATCAAGTGTGCCTGAAAAGGCTGATGCTACGTAGTCTGTGCTCTCAGAAATAAGGTGTATTACCTGTGTAATTGCACTTCCATGTAGGATATACATGTGAGCAAATGTCAGTCATTACAGAGCACATGTAACAAAACCTCACATGATACTCTGCACTCAGTGGTTTCCCACCTGCCTACAGACATGATCCTCTAGAAGCGGGGCTCAAGCCAGAGACCATACTACACCTCCTCATTGTTTCCTCAGCATTTCATGGTGATACATGAGTGCTTTGTGGGTGCTCTGGTCAAAATAGGAGCAAGGAGACCTCATGATGGACACAATCTAATGGAGAAGCGAGAATGCTGCCTCCGCCATTGCTATTGTTGTAGAAACAATAGAAAGCACGTGAATAGAATCTTTCTTTCCCAACAAGGTACAAGTTACTTATATGAACCTTTGTTCCATCATATGTAAAAGCAGGGATAATAGCTTTCTCACTGAATGGTTTTAAAGTTTAAATGAGATATTGGTGGAAAGTGTTCAGCATCATGCTCAGAACAAAGTAAAAAACTCAGTGAATAGAAGCTACTTATGTATTATTATTTTTACTCTCTCTAACAGCAATTACTGCTATTATTGGAGTTATAATGATATATTTTAAAAAGCCTCTACACCCGAGCGGCTCATAGACTCGTTAGTATATTAAAATACTCCGGCGTGCTAAAAAATAATCGTACCATATATTAGATGTAATCAATACAAATGAAAGCCAGGTAATCCATGCTAAATATGTTATTTTTGTAGACCTCTTTCTCTCTAAAAAAGAGAGTTAGCTAATATTCTGTTCACTAAAAGACCAAAGAGAAAGAAAACATGTTGTGTCCTGTTTCAGTTCCCATAATGACTAACATCCGCCACCCAACACCAGGGTCAAAGGAGATTCAAACAACTATGTGTCTGAGGTAGAGATGTCACAACATGAATAACAATTTTCAAAATCAATCTCACCTAAAAGTTAACATCTAATCAAAGAAACCCAGGTACCAAAGCAGCCGAATAATACCTCAGGAATATTGGAAAACTTAATCAAGTGTGGTTTTCTTTAGCCCATTAAAATTCACACACTTATTGAATCTGGCTGGCTGGCGGTCCTTTGTCTCTTCGGTTGACACGCAAAATAAAAACTGCTGTCACTGTGACTTTTGTCCCTAACTTCGTGGAGATCAGCACAATGGCCACCCACAAGACCGCATTGACCTGGGCTGACAGCTACGGTGACCGAAATGCTTTGTTCCAGGCTCAGGGATATGGATTGACTTCCAGGAGTGACAGCTGCATCAGACGGGTTTGGATTGCTGAGCAGAAAATGATCTACCCATTCAATGAACAGGTAGGGCATTTGAGGAGGGGATGATGGCAGAAAAAACATCTGATTGACAGGTCGTGGTTGGGTCTGAGGCAGAAAGGGGAAAGCTTGTGGCTGTTAGACATTGAACTCGTTTTGACCCAAACAAGTATCCAGAGGAAACGACTCGAAACCAAAGGGTCCCCTTGTTCTCACAAGTGCCAATAAAACGCTCCGGTTGAATGATTCTCTCAAATGATAGAAAATGATGTTTTCAAAACCGGGGTGTTTCCCTTAGATGTTACGTATATCATAGAAGATGGAAAATTAAATATTACAACCAGAATGCTGAAAATATAGTGGCATAAACTTTAACTTTGATTCCTAACGTTCTCATTGTCATGATATAGTTACCTACAGATGCTCTTTTTTTTTTATTAAATATATTTTATTGATTTTTTACAGAGAGGAAGGGAGAGGGATAGAAAGTCAGAAACATCGATGAGAGAGAGACATCGATCAGCCGCCTCCTGCACGCCCCACAGTGGAGATGTGCCCGCAAGCAAGGTACATGCCCCCGACCGGAATCGAACCTGGGACCCTTCAGTCCGCAAGCCAACGCTCTATCCACTGAGCCAAACCAGCCTCGGCTACAGATGCTCTTTTAACAATACAAAGGTGAAAAGGTCATCACTAAACTTTATCGTTCATGCTGCTTATATAAACTGCAATTGCGATTTTTAAGAAAACTGACACACTATTGGAGAAATGCACTAGTGCACTGAGTGAGAAACACTTTGATAAACTAACTTTATGCCTACCTCGTTTCAACTGATGCTTCGTTTAGTTTTGTTGTGGTGGGGGGTGAAAGAAGATCTGGTGGAATGATTTTATTGATAAGACTGTGAAAGGTAGAGGTATAAAAAATGAGAATGTGCAATAATAAGCAAAGACATTAATTTGGGGAAAATGCTTAATTCAGTAGCTTAAGAAACATTACTCCAGTAGGTAAAGATAGCTGGTAATTATATATAGCACAAAAGAGCTATAAAAGCAGTAGAGCTGAATCTTTTGCAGCCTTAGCTCTTTTGAAATGATACCTTGGCTCATATTATAAGAAAATCATTTGCTAAAATATTGCTATTAAAGAACTCAAGAGCTCCGAACAAATAAATAAAGTCTTGGTTTGCAAGAATTCAGAAAAAAAAAATATAAACATTAAGATGTGTCAACAATGTAAAAACAGGACTCAGATTTGTGGGGAGCTTAATCAGGAGGACATCAGAGGGATTTCGTGACATCTACAGAATGTGGGGATAAGGTTGGAGGTAATTTAAGGAAAACAATGAGTGTTGATCAATGTGCTACTAGTGAGTTTTTTCAAGTTTCCATTTAGAGTAGTGGTTCTCAACCTTTTTTTAATGCTGTGGCCTTTTAATACAGTTCCTCATGTTGTGGTGACCCCCAGTCTTAAAATTATTTTCGTTGCTACTTCATCACTGTAATTTTGCTACTGTTAATGAATCATAATGTAAATATCTGTTTTCTGATGGTCTTAGGCTCTACAGCAGCGGTTCTCAACTTGTGGGTCGCAACCCACAGGTTAAAAACTGCTAGCAAAGTCGCCTAAGACCATTGCAAAACAGATATTTACATTATGATTCATAACAGTAGCAAAATGACAGTTATGAAGTGGCAATGAAAATAATTTTATGATTGGGGGTCACCACCACATGAGGAACTGTATTAAAAGGTCACAGCATTAAAATAGGTTAAATTTTAGAAGGCATGGCCAGGAAAAATGGGTTCACAATGATATGATGTCAAGGTGACGTGATGCTGGGATCTTGACACCTGAGGAGTCTTAAAAGGCAGAATGTGAGAACTATGGTCGTATATTGTCTCCAGCACTATCCAGAGGGGGAAGGATGACCTATTTGTTTCTCCCCTTTCTCCTGGAGAAGGGGAATCAGGGCCCTGGAATACTACAAGATCATCCCAAACAACCATCTCTACTGTGAATTATTATTCTGGGTTTTCATTCAGGTTACCAGGCAGAAATCAGAATTGCCTGCTCAAAGGGGATGAATAATATTAAATGCTCTGCGGTATTAATTTTATTTTAAGAAACTGGAATTCTGAATAGTCCATCTTTTGTGAAGCGGATTGACTAATGTGAATCCGTTCTGTAAGCCCGCTGCACAACATCATAACAAGACTGTTATATTGGTCCCTGAGCAGATACTCCTGCCTACAGACAGCAGCTCTTATCTTTGACAAGCTCTTAACTATGATACACAGCAAATAATTAAAGCGACGCATATTTGATATTATATACACAAGCAACCTTGACGAAGAATGAAAACGATAGAAAGTTATTTTCATAAAAACATGCGTATTGGTTTATGGCTCCTATTACAAAATTCCTCTAAAACGGCAGTCGTTTATTTCCCATAGTTCTGTGCTTCCCTGGGAAGCTCTTCTGCTAGTATAACAGGTACATGAGGTAGTGAAGGGGCTGGGGGGGTCCATGATAGCTTTCTTTTTTTTTTAAATATTTTTATTAATGTGTTACATGTATACATATCTTCCCATTGCCCCCCCCCCCCATCCCAGGCATACTCTAACCCCCCAGTGTCTTGTGTTCATTGGTTATGCTTATATGCATGCATTCAAGTTTTTCAGTTGATCTCTTCTCTATTCCACCTCTCCCTAACCTTCCTGCTATAATTTGACAGTCTGTTGGATGCTTTACTGCCTCTGTGTCTATCCTTTTGTTCATCACTTCACAATGTTCTTTATTATCCACAAATGAGTGAGATCATGTGGTGCTTCTCCTTCATTGACTGGCTTATTTCACTGAGTATAAGGCTCTCCAGTGCCATCCAGCTTGCTACCCATGGCAAGCTCTCCAGCAATCCGCGGTATCTCTTGTTTGGAGCACCAATCTACTGATCCACGTCAACCAAAGGCCAGTCCGGCGGGAAGGAGCTGAAGAAAAGGCCCTGCCTCCTGATGGCAGGACCAGAAACATCACATGCAAAAGGGATGGACACAGCGATGCTTTCTTCATTGGAGGCTTCTTCATCCCAACCCTGTCCACGCTCTCTGCCCTGGAGGTCCCTCTGCTGCCTTTCCCTGGCTGCACAGTATCCCAGTTCCGTCCTTCACTGAGGCTGGTGTTAGAGCAAAGGCAGGAGGAAGGGGAGGCAGAAGGCCGGAGTCATGGCAGTACAGTGGTACCTCGAGATACGAGTGCCCTCACTTATGAGATTTTTGAGATACGAGCTATTTTTGCTTTGAAATACGAGCAACATTTGAGATACGAGTAATCACACAGATCGGCCGGCTGCACACAACCCACCAGTTTACTGCGACTCAAGCGTCTCATAGTTTCCCACGCCTCAAGGTTACGGAACGAATTAAACTTGTATCTCGAGGTATCACTTGTAATTGACGAGTTATTTTTTGTCGTTGTTATTTTAAATCCAAATCTCTCTCCTTAAAAAAAAAAAAGTTCATTGATCTGTGTTTACCTTCACATGCAAAAAAAATATCAGGCAAATGTGTGAAAAACTTTAGAGCAAAATAATTCTGAAAAACATTTCATAAAGCCAGGCGTGTGGGAAAATAAATGCTTACTGTAAGCTAAAACGGGACATTTGCACTGAATACATTTACATCAACATGGATTTCACAAATTGCTATTTTGTGCAAACCTCACAGTACCCAAAAAATCATTCCAGCTACCTTGCGTATGCTATTATTTGTTTGGTATCAAGAATACTTCCCAGTTTTCCATCAAAACGAGTTTGCATCAAGAAACATTTTGTAAACATTTACTTTCTATGCTACGATGGAATAAAACTTTTTTCCAATTGTTTTAAAAACAGATATCCATAGCAGATACAACTTTTTTGTTTAAACCAGGAGAAAAAAAAATATGAAGAAAGAAGAACACCTACAAAATTTCCAAGGAAAATGAAAGATTAGGTGTAAGGCAACTACTTAACAGTAGCGAAAAGGAAAATTGATGACACGCGAGCTTCCGGGTCCCTGAACAACTTCTGCTGTTCTGCCCTTAAACCTCACACAAAGGAGATGCCGGCCCGCTGGGAAATGGCTGCTCAAGAACCTGCAACGGTTTCCTTTTAACCAATAAATCAAACCTTTCCTGTGGAAACGAAAGCGTTCCTATGTGCACTTCCCACTGGTCGCATCCAAGCTGATCTGTCACAGCTTGCCTCGGGGAACCCTCAGTTAGTCAGGCAAGCATCCTCACACTCCACATCCATCATGCTCCCCCTCCATGGATTAGGCTGTACCTCATTTTCTAATTATCCCCATCCCCTGCCCTCAAGACCTGCTCACCACTAACATCCTCTGGTAAACTCTGCTCAATGATGGTAGGCCACACTGACCTTCCTTTTCCCCACTTCCCTAGGGAGTGCTGGGAAGGAGTAGCATATAAAAAATAATAACGAGAGAAACAGCACCCGCTGCCATATTGGGTGCTTTTTAGATGCCAGTATGGTGGCCAGTGTTATAATTTGGTTTGCTAGCTCCTGCTACAGTGGTACCTCAAGATACGAGTTTAATTCGTTCCATAACCTTGAGGCGTGGGAAACTATGAGATGCTTGAGTCACCGTAAACTGGTGGGTCATGTGCAGCCTGCTGATCTGCTCAATTACTTGTATCTCAAATGTTGCTCGTATTTCAAAGCAAAAATTGCTCGCTCGACGGCTTGTATCTCAAAAATCTCGTATGTTAGGGCACTCGTATCTCGAGGTACCACTGTATTTCTCTCAAACAGCACCCCTCCCCTATTTCCTAATGAGCGATGATCTTGGCCTATTGGGGATAGCCTTGAGTTGAGGAAAATACCAAGAGACTGTCTTTCGGTACAAAGCCATGGGGCCAGAACTTTCTCTCCTAATTTCAGGACCCCACAGGCCACAAGCAGACACGTTTGTATCTGAAGCAAGTGAGGCAAGGCCTAGTTGCGTGGCCAAGAGTCACTCATGTTGGTGGAGACAGTCACCTAAGTGGTGTTCTTAGTGTCCTGTTTATCTGCCACTTCTCGGTTCTTATCATTCTCAGATCTGTTCCTGGCAGCCTTCCATTAGACTGAGAGCTCTTGAAAGCTTTTCGATAAATTGCTTTTCTGTCATTAGAGTAAGTCTCTTCGTTGTTTGCTACCTGCATCGCATGGGAACTA
This sequence comes from Lasiurus borealis, assembly GCA_004026805.1. Lineage (NCBI taxonomy): Eukaryota > Metazoa > Chordata > Mammalia > Chiroptera > Vespertilionidae > Lasiurus > Lasiurus borealis. The sequence continues at coordinate 25,142 of PVJN01004727.1, forward strand.
TGATGTAGCGGGGATAATCCCAATCACAGCCACAGAGGAAAGCTACTCTTTGCTTTTCCTACAGCTGCCCTTACGGGTTATGTTTTTCAGATGGTAGAAATCAATCTTAGTTAACGCAGTCACTGAAGTGTTTCTTTAGTCAGTTTAACAGCTCACCTGCCTGCATCCTCATAGGTCATGGAGCTTCTAGGTCATGGAGCTCACGAGACATGGGCTGGTCAGAAGGAGCCTGGGTCTCTGCCTAGTTATCACTGCCCAGGCCGGCCTCCACTGTGATGCCTGGTTTCCGGTTGGAAATGAGGCAGTCCCCAGTGACACATGTCGAAGCCCTGACTTCTGATGCCTCAGAATGCGACTATGTTTGGAGAAAGAGCCTTTGAAGAGGTGATTAAATTAAAATGAGTCTGTTAGGTGAGCCTCAATCCAATCTAGGTGGCAACCATATAGGCGGAGAAAATTTAGATACGAAAAGAGTACCACGCTGCTGTGAAAAAGAAGGAACCCTTAGCATTTGCAACAGCATAGATAGAACTGGAGAGTATTGCGCTAAGAGAAATAAGCCGGTTGGAAAAGGTAAGTATCACATGATCTCACTCATAGAATGACCATATGGAATATAAGGAACAACAGAAACTGATGAACTAAAATAGATCCAGAGACATAGAGGCATCAACAGACCATCTAACCTTAGAGGGAAGGGAGAGTGGGGAAAGGCCCGGGGGGGGTGGGATGGGGCAGACATCAACCAAAGGACTTGTATGCATGCACAAAACCCATGGATACAGTCAGTAGTAGTAGGGGGGTGAGGGCATGTGCAAGGTAAGTGGGGGGAAAAAGAAGGAAGAGATCAATGTGGGGAAAAGGATTCATATATAATACTTTAAACAATAAAGAAAAAAAGAGAGACATGAGTAATGTGTGGGCACAGAGGAAGGACCACAAGGACATAGGAATAGGACAGCCATTTGCAAGCCCCAGAGAGGCCTCACGGAATCAAACCTGCCACCACCAGGATCCCGGATGTCCAGCCTCCAGAGCGTGAGGATATACATCTCTGTTGCTTAAGCCCCTGGTCATGGTACTTGGTTGTGGTGGCCCAAGAAAAGGAAAACTGGTATCGCCCTGTGCTGACCTTCTATTTACTTCATCCCATCCCTAACCTCCACTCATCCGAGTCTGCATCGCGTCCCTATACTTCCTGAGCTTCGTGGGCAGTTCCAATTTCCTCTAAAACAGTGGTTCTCAACCTTCCTAATGCCATGACCCTTTAATACAGTTCCTCATGTTGTAGTGACCCCCAGCCATAACATTACTTTTGTTGCTATTTTATACTGTTAATGAATCATAATGTAAATATCTGTGTTTTCCCATGTTCTTAGGTGACCCTGCTAGTGGTTGAGAACCACAGGTTGAGAACCACTGCTCTAAAGTCTCTGCTGGTAAACACTGCCGTAGACAGTTTCCTGCCCAATCATACTGCCACACAGCTTGCCTCATGCATGGATAAGTGGTACATACTGTGTCCTTAAGACAAAGTACAGATTCTGAGTAATTTTGCTCATACCGATGACTGACACCTTTGTAAATTTTGGGCTCAATATACAGTTTGGGAGACTCCCCACTTTGCTACAAGACTCCTATCCTAGTTAATCCGTCCTAATACTGATCGATGGGAGAGAAATATTGGATCTGGATTCACCTTACAGTAACAATTGCTTTATATGGGAATGTTTTGGTCAAAATTTTGTCAGGCTGACTTATACAAAATAAAGTTTATATAAAATATCATATTATATGTATATATATATATATATATGTATATATATATATATATATACACATAATGATTTTTCTTTACATAGAGTTATTAATTCTTGGAGTCTTTTAAACTTTTATATTAATAGATCAGGATCAAATAGAGTCTGGTGTTCAGAGTGGCCAATTAATAAATATTTATTAAATAATAGATGCAGAGCATAATGAACATTAACTCACGATTTGCTCTAGTCAACAATAACTTATCTTTTGCTTTCTTCTTTGGTGTTAAGAAGAAATTAAGAAGAGTTTCTATGAAGTGGGAAAAAGAGAAAGCTGATTTTCCAGCGAAGAAATGAGAAAAATATCACTGGACAGCCAACATCTGGTGTCAGTTAAGTCTGGACGAGACAGTGAAAAACATATACGCCGGAGGGGACAACCCTGTGTTTGCAGAGAAAAGAAGGATGTGACACGGCTGATCTTTTCAGTGATCAAACACCCGTTTGCAGCCTCGCTGTGTATAAGGCTTATCTTTGTTCAGTTCTGTGCTTCATCGCTGGTAAACAAACTCGGAAGGCAAATATGCTAGGATTCTTTTTTCCTTTTTTTTCTGAGCGTGCCAGGTAAACGTATCTTAACCTTTTCAACTTAGCAAGCTCCTCTCCAGGGCTGCCAGAGCCATACATAAAAGGCTATTACATTCAAAATCAGGTAGTTGGTCTCCTTCTCACCAGTCAGAAGTACTGTATTTTCCAGCGTATAAGACGACTGGGTATATAAGATGACCCCCAACTTTTCCAGTTAAAATAAAGAGTTTGGGATATACCTGCACTATAAGAAATGATAATAATATGTGATATATTTATACTGTGGTACCTTGAGATACGAGTGCCCTAACATACGAGATTTTTGAGATATGAGCAATTTTTGCTTTGAAATATGAGCAACATTTGAGATAGGAGTATGTAATTGCGCAGATCAGCCGGCTGCACATGACCCACCAGTTTACTGCGACTTGAGCATCTCATAGTTTCCCACGCCTCAAGGTTACGGAACGAATTAAACTCGTGTCTCGAGGTACCACTGTATAAGGAACACTACACCAAAAAAAAAAAAAAAAAAAAAAGATGACCCCCGACTTTTGAGAAAATTTTCCTGGATTAAAAAGTCATCTTTTACGCTGGATTAAAAAGTACTATGTCCTCTCCAGGTTTCACTATATCTGCAATGGAGCCACATGGGCTACTCTATAAGTTTCCTACGTGCTGGCTGAAAGCTGTCACCTCACCTGAATGGCTGAGCCAAAGGCGAGCAGGATGAGGTGCCATGTCCCCTCGCCTTCCAGCACAGGATCCTTCACTTGCCACAGGGAGTGTAAGCCAGACTCGTTCATGAGGTCTTCTCCCTAGCCAGCCGACCTAATGTCCCCTTCTGCAATTATAATGTGCTTCTTGGTTCTCTAAGACTCTACTGAAAAGTGATGAGCAATAAACTTTATAGCACAGTTCCAGTACTGAGACTAAACTATAAATGAATGCACTGAGATGAAAGCTGACTAGCTTAAGAGGTAGATTTATCTCTCCAGGAAAGTCAGACCTGGAGTCAAATGCCATATATACACGGAAAAAAAAAAAAGAATTATTACACTTATTTAAGAAATATACTTCTGATATTAATGCCCCCAATAATTTCTCTACTTCCAAGTGATCTCAGATCTCATGTGGTTAGAAGATAGCAGGTGATCCTGGGCAAAGAGGTGGACATTTTAAAATACTGCCATGATTAGAAAAGAAGCGAGGAAGTGTCTGGCTACTGTTCTTGAGGACGGTCACTCTGCCTATTCACACACATGCCTATGCGTGTATATATGTACATTTCAGTACTTTGTAATTGCTTTCCCAGGTAATAAAGTTGCAGATACTCCTCATCAGTTGTCTGCCCCTTTTTGGAGAAGAGAATTAGATCTTGTAAATGACTCTAGGAAACTAGAGATTGAGTGCACAAATTTGTGCACCAGTGGGGTCCCTCAGCCTGGCCTGTGGGATTGGGCCGGATGTCTCTATGTTTTGCAACACAAATTCTCTCGTTTTCACCCTGCAGACCTACAGAGACTATGTGGAAGGACATGGTTGAAGCTTGCTGGTCAAATTGCTCTGCTCCTCCTGTAACCCAGAACTACACAGGTGCCTCTGCCAGGTCCCGGTAGCCCCCACCTTCCTGGGGTCAGAGTCTCTGAACAGGAAGAGCTCCGCCCCCAGCAGCAATTCACTCTCTCCAAAAGATTAACAGAGAATACAGTGGAACCTCGAGATACGAGTGCCCTAACATACGAGATTTTTGAGATACGAACTGTCAAGCAAGTGATTTTTGCTTTGAAATACGAGCAACATTTGAGATAGGAGTCATCGCGTGGATCGGCCAGCTGCACATGACCCACCAGTTTACCGTGACTCGAGCGTCTCATAGTTTCCCACGCCTCAAGGTTACGGAATGAATTAAACTCATATCTCGAGGTACCACTGTACTTCATTTTTCCAAAGTTTTCAATCGTATCAGTCACTCCATAATCCTTGGGATGACTTTAATAAAGGAGTGCATAACAGCAGTGTGACAAAAACCTGTCCACTTGAAAAGCTATGACTAATTAACTAAAGCTGAGATTCATTATTAAGCAAGAAAGCAAGACATGGTGGAACCGTCCCGTTTAGGTCAGTCATGTGCCCTCCAACAAGGTAGCCATAAGGACATGTGAGTGAGGAATACTAATAGTAGGAATGTAGTTAATCATTCTGATCAGAAGTGCTGGGTAGAAGGGTACAACCGACACTTATTGGAACGTGGCAAGGCTATTATTCCTCGTCTTTGTATCACCGAGTCCTGAGAAGAACAGAGCAAGGTACTCATGAAATGTTTGCTGGACTGGACTGGTAGGTCGTGTTGCTTTTAAAAGTAAATCCATATTAATGCATAATTGTGTGTCTATCCAAGATGATGAATGAAAGTATATATTTGGGACTGAGACTGCCTCTGGTCAAATACAGGCAACTGTGTGCAAGAGGATGACTTGGGTGAGGAGTACCTCTGTGCTTCTCAGGGCAAAATGTACATGTGATAGATAGTATCTACTTCAGAAGGATATACAGTGGTACCTCAAGATACGAGTTTAATTCGTTCTGTAACCTTGAGGCGTGGGAAACTATGAGACGCTCGAGTCGCGGTAAACTAGTGGGTCATGTGCAGTTGGACGATCCGCGTGATTACTCCTATCTCAAATGTTGCTCGTATTTCAAAGCAAAAATCGCTTGCTCGATGGCTCGTATCTCAAAAATCTCTTATGTTAGGACACTTGTATCTCGAGGTACCACTGTAGTAGAATACACAAGAGGCAAAACACATGTGACAGAATGACTGGCAACAGTAGGAAGTAAATATCTTATAAAATTACTTATGAACTGCATACACATGTAACTGAGATTGATTTTTCCTTAAGTATCCTATATAATAAAAACTTTATATGCTAAGTGCCCAATCAGCTGTTCAACCAATCAAATAATATGCTAATGATATGCTAAGGCAACTCAACCTCTTGCTATGATGTGTACTGACCACCAGGGGAAAGACAAGTTGATTTGTCAACCAGTCACTATGATGTGCCCTAACCACCAGGGGGCAGATGCTCTGACCGGTAGGTTAGCTTGCTGCTGCGGTCTGCCCAGTAGGGACTGAGCAAGATGAGCCAGACTCGCCCTGGATCCCTCCCACAACCCCTCCCTGGTTGGCCAAACTCTGGCGTCCCTCTCTGGCCTCCATCATGCACCAGTGGGGTCCTTCAGCCTGGCCTGCGCGCTCTCTCACTCCAGGACCCAGAGGAGTGCTAGTTCCGGCCCAATCCCACAGGCCAGGCTGAGGGACCCCACTGGTGCACAAATTTGTGCATGCAACCTCTAGTTTATATATGAAAAAGTATTTACAAGGACCTATACAGAAGGTAAGAGAATGTTTGATGCTATCAATACTTTACAGAGCTCTCTTTCTCTAAGGAGCCCTAACGAGCATTGTTTTTGTTTTCATAAATCCATATTCATAATATTTGGACATATACATTCCACTGTGTTAATGTTTTAGTTTCTTCTAGTAACTGAGTTATTTCAGAATGCAGAAGAGGCAAAATCCTAGAAGGGAGAACTTAACAATGTATGTATCCAAATATGCACACAATCTGTTGCCTGTAATGTTTAAATAATGCCAAATTTAAAGTTTTTAAAATATATTCTGATTTGAAAGAGAGAGGAAGGGAGAGGGAAAGAGAAACATGGTTTGGCTGCTTCCTGCACGCCCCCTGCTGAGGACTGAGTCAACAACCTAGGCATGTGTCCTGGCAGTGAATCAGACCAGCGACCTTTCGGTGCAAGGGATGATGCCCAACCAACTAAGCCACACCAATCAGTGCTCAAATTTTAAAATGTTGGTATCTGGACTAGTTGATTAGATACAAAATAATTTGTTATTCATTTGTCTATAAAATAACATACTTTTACATAGACTGGAAATTGGTTAAATCGTGATAATTTGCACCAAAGTCAGAAAAAAATAAGTTCCTTAACTGGTAAAATGAGCCTTAAAATGAGATCATAAGATAATATTCCTAAAAATAAAGGTTTTTAGGTAATGTCCTGGGAAGCAAAGTCCACAGCCAATTATCACTGAGCACACACTCTGCTAAGGAATAATTTCAGATCATCACCTGCATATACTTTAAATTCTGTCTGAATTTTTTGAACTAATTCAATATTGTAACGCCGCTTATTTATTCTCACATCTCACATTTCCTTAGGGCTTCTTGATTATGAATTACTTTCATAACCAGATACAATGTCTTGAGAGACCCTTGCTCTCTAATTAGTGGGAAATCTATTTTTAATTCCACTACCAGGAGTCAGGGATCTGGTATAAAATATATTTTCCTGGTAAATTCTCTCCTTTTATCGTTTTCCATTCACTAAATTATCCGCCCATTTCTGATTACTGTTGTGCCTGTTTTCCATACTATCTCCCAACATACAGTGGTACCTCGAGATACGAGTGCCCTAACATATGAGATTTTTAAGATACGAGCCGTCGAGCAAGTGATTTTTGCTTTGAAATATGAGCAACATTTGAGATAGGAGTAATTGCACGGATCGGCCAGCTGCACATGACCCACCAGTTTACCAAGACTCGAGTGTCTCATAGTTTCCCACGCCTCAAAGTTACTGAACGAATTAAACTCGTATCTCGAGGTACCACTGTACTAGATTTCAAGTTCTTCCACTGCTCAAAAGGCCCACTACCACAAGGATGAAGGACTCAGAAGAGATTTTTCTAAAATATTGACTTAACTAGAGGCCTGATGCATGAAATCTGTGCAAGAGCAGGCCTTCCTTCCCACAGCTGCAGGCACCGGCTTCCCTCCAGCCCCAGCTTTGTCTGGAAGGAATTCCAGAATGACTTCCCGAAGGACCTCCAGTCTAATAGCACATATTGTCCTTTTATTATTATTGATAAGAGTCATTTCCGAATGTTGACCAACTACCAATAACTGAATTGAATATTGCCATTCTAAAAACTCATGGGCCATTTACCTGCAAGACATAGTTTCTCAAGACACAATTCCTTCTTACCCAGGATTAAAGCCTACATAAAAAATAATAAAAAAAGAAAAGTCAACATAACTAAAAAGTAAACCCATTGTATATGGTGGGCCTTCAATAAGCACTTGTTGAAAAAATATCAACAGATATTATAAAACACATTGAAAATGAAACATTTATGTTAATACAGTGGTACCTCAAGATACGAGTGCCCTAACATACGAGGTTTTTGAGATATGAGCCATCGAGCAAGCAATTTTTGCTTTGAAATAGGAGCAACATTTGAGATACGAGTAATCGCTCGGATGGGCCGGCTGCACACGACCCACCAGTTTACTGCGACTCGAGCATCTCATAGTTTCCTACGCCTCAAGGTTATGGAACGAATTAAACTCGTATCTCGAGGTACATTGTATAGTTATTCACCTACACCTAGATAAATTAAAATAAGAGAGTCGAACAACAAAATATAGAGGACTCAGAGAGTTGTTGACTTAATACTTAAGTATACCATATAGTGAATCTACAGCTGGGTTTTGAAGTACGTTAAGTGTGCAGAATATACCAGTAAGTGTCAAGGAGGAATTTCAAAGACAGAGGCTAGCACGGTTGCTTGCTCTCATGAGCCGTTTACATGAAGATGATAGTGGAACACATCACAGTTGGGCTTTCCGCATAAGTGGATAATTTATATCTCACAAAAGCCAGCTGCATGATGCCACCCATCCTCATTACAGTGATGGCACAGCAGTCTAACAATGAAGACACTGAGGTGGAGACAGGACGATCCTCTGCCTGGACTCTTTTGTATCTGCTCCGGAACCACGGCCGGGAAATCCCCTGCTAGCTCCTGGAGAGCAGCACTTCACAATCATCCTAATCAGCCTCCAAAAGCAGTCATTGAAAGGACTCCTTCCGCAGAATCAAATAAGTCTCATTTCCTCAATTTCAAACTTCTCCCTTGAAACAAGTTACAGCGGAAAGCTACTCTTCTGGATTATTTATTGATAGGAAAAATGAGACCACACAGAGAGGAAGTCTCCTTAGAATGGGTCTTGAGCAAGTTTGGTGGTCTTTCCAGACTGAGGCTGAGGGCATTCAGGGGGAAGTGTAGACAAGCTGAGTCTGCAGGAAGCCCTGACCGGTCTGGCCAGGCAAAGGTGACAGAGACTTAGATGTTGTGTTAGTCTGCTGAGGCTGCCCACAGAAGTACCCCAGACAGCAGCCCCGGGCCTTTTCACAGTTCTGGAGGCTAGAGGTCCAAGGTCAGGGTGTCAGCCGAATTTGTTTATTCTAAGGTCTCTCCCTCTTTCTTTACCTGGTCTCTCATCTGTGGACACACATGTCTACTGTCTAACGGTCCTCTTATAAGAACACTAGTCAGGTTGGGTTAGAGCTACTCTAAAGACCTCATTCTTGCTTTATTTCCTCTTTAATCACCTTACGTACAATAATAAAAGAGTAATATGCTAATTAGACCAGACAGTTAAACGACCTTCCGGACGTCCTTCCGATGACCTTCTGGAAGAAGCCAGGCTGCAAGGGTCGGGCCCCTGGCACGAATTTTGTGCATCGGGCCTCTAGTTGTTTCTGAATTCTAATGACGCCCTTGGATGGGATCATGTAGTTATTGACATTTAAAGTCCACTACATTTTCGTTCCTAGTGTTTCCTAAGTCAGCGGCACCTTTGTGGATGACATTTGTCAGCAAAAACAAAAAACAAAAAACTAGTCAGTGCGCCGTATGTCACAAACTGTCACAACTTCCATGAAGGTGGTTATCTGAACACATTTTCACTCTGTATTTTTGTTACTTTTTAATTCAACTTAGACACTAAAGTTCAGTTCAGACAGAGAGTTGGCGCTCAGAGGCCCTGCTGAAGAGAACATGGTTTTGAGAGAAGGAAGCTCCATAAATCTGCTAATTATCGCCCTCACATTTAAAGGGCTCCTCTCTAAAACAAGCATGATGTGGCTTTTGCGTGGAATGCGTCCATTTTGGAACTTGTAATCAAAATATAAAACCTTCAAATCTGGGTCACCCGTTTTTGAATAGCCACGCACTGCCTTAGATGTGTTTTCTTACACAATTGGCATTTCAACTGCGAGAGTTTCCCATACTACCAGTCCAATGATCAGCTTAATGAGCATTTGTGTCACAGAACCATGAAATGAAGTGTTGTTAACATCTGCTAGATCTCTCCTTTATGGTACTGTCATTTTTTTCTAAGACGCAATCACCTCCTTGCTGAAGTGACCCAGTACTTCACCAGAAACAATCGCAAATATGAAGTGACACACTGGCCTTTTAAAACCACTTTCCAGAAGAACCACGGGATGATATGCAATTTGCAGAGGGTGAAACTTCTACCGCGGTGATTTTTATGTCCTTTTTCTTGCATGGGATCTCTCATTAATGAAATCTGAGTGAAAGGGAACAACTTCTCTTTTTCATTAACATTGACAAGTTCAATGCATTGGGGAAGGCAGTGAACTGGAAATGTATGAAAATGGACTGTGTAATGATGTTTGTTAAAGAATAGGAGTTTAGACATAAATTTCTATTTTATTTCCTAAGAGATGTTTACTGTCTATTTTTGTCTATTCGGGACTTTTCCTTCTTTACCTCCCCTGTTTTCAGTGTGTGAAGAGAAAATGCATGACAATGGAGGATGCTTTATAAGACCAGGTTGGTGCAGGTCTCAAAAAGATCTGAGGAACTTTCTTTAGAGGCGTAATTACCAGCAGACTACCAAGTTTGGAAAGGTGGAGTGTTGGTCACAAGGTCATTTTATTGGGAAGTGGCGGAGTTGGGGTGAACTCAGACACATCTTACTCCCATCCTGTGTTCTTAACTCTTAATGAGCATTTCTTTTGAGAAATGGTTTTACCTTTCTCATTGTCAGTATTACAGAGGTCCCCCATTTTCCAACGTGTTACCCCCCTCCATCCAAACCCCATCCCACCGCAGGCTGTCCCCACACTATTGTCTGTGCCCATGGGCTATGCATATCTGCATATATGATCATTGCTAATCTCTTCCCTCCCGACTAAGATCCGTTATTTTGTTCCCTGCACCCATGCATCTGGACCTAGTTTGTTTGTCAGTGTGTTCTGTTCATTAGATTCTACATATAAGTTGAAATGTATTATTTGTCTTTCTCTGACTGGCATATTTCACTTAGCATAATAGTCTGCAGGTCTGTCCCTGCTCCTGCAAAAAAAGAGGTCATCTTTATTTAGATAATGCATTAACTCTTTTAAAAAATATATATTTTATCGATTTTTCACAGAGAGGAAGGGAGAGAGATAGAGCCAGAAACATCAATGAGAGGGAAACATCAATCAGCTGCCTCCTGCACAACCCCTAACGGGGATGTGCCTGCAACCAAGGTACATGCCCTTGACCAGAATCGAATCTGGGACTTTTCAGTCTGCAGGCTGACACTCTATCCATTGTGCTAAACCAGTTTCAGTGCATTAACTCTTTATAAAATATATATATATATATATATTATTGATTTTTCACAGAGAGGAAGGGAGAGGGATAGAGAGTTAAAAACATCATTGAGAGAGAGACATCGATCAACCGCCTCCTGCACACCCCCTACTGGGGATGTGCCTGCAACCAAGATACATGCCCTTGACTGGAATGGAACCTGGGACCTTTCAGTCCACAGGCCGATGCTCTACCACTGAGCCAAACCGGTTTGGGCAAGATAATGCATGAACTCTTAAAACTCCTCATTTTTTCCTCCTCAGATAAGATATTCTCTCTGTGTTTGCTTCCCAGGCAGCAAGAAGGAAGACAAACAAAAGCACAGAATTATCGCCTCGCCCCTGAGTCAGCACTTAAGCAGCCCTCTGGGAAGATGGCCACCTGCTGGTCCACACCTCATTCCCTCCCCTCCGAGTCAACCTCAGGGACCACACCTAGCTCTGACACTGGCACATGCACATCATGTCAGGTACATAAAAAAAGGGGGGACAATGACATTGAGGGGACAAACAAGCTATCCAACGTACATAATTTCTGAATAAGGCCACATGAAACTAATGTGCAGCCTTAAAAAATATACCAGGAGGGCAGTATAGTAAAAAGTGTTTAAAATTGAACCAAAAAAAAACCCTGTGGTATAATTTTAGATCTACTTCTAAAACAGTGGAGCATAAGTAAATCCTTGAAAATTTGTGCAACTCAATTGGCTTCCTTGACAATAAAAAAAAAAAATTTAAATCTGCCTTTGAAGTCATGCACAATAATGTTATTGACAAAGACAGCAGATGTGAAGGGCTTTTAAAGTATTTGTGTGTGTGTGTGTGTGTGTGTGTGTGTGTGTGTGTGTGCGTTAATGTATATGTGTGTGTGTTTGCATATGTTTGTATGTTTGTGTATATATATATGTGTGCGGATGGGTGCAGAGGTGAGAAGTCACAGCATTTAAGTCGATCATTTCCCAACTAGGAACAAATCCACACGTTTTCACCAACCATGCTATCCCCTTCCATTTAAGATAAAAACAAGAAAATAAGACAAACGAACAAACAACACACGTTTCCTTTCTGGGCTGCTTTGTCATCTCACAATGAGCGATCATCCATTTTGCTCAGTAAGGAGAGAAAGGGGCTGTGATGATCCTCCCCCCCGCCACCCCCCGCCCTGGTTGTGGCAGAAAGCATGATTCCTGGCTCACCTTCAGGGAACACGGCATTGCTGTAAAGGATGAGTGTTCCGAGTGTTGGAAATTTAATTCCAGATATACAAGCAATAATTCTCAAACTGTCCAGCTCCAGCTAATACAAAATGACACATTGGAGAGAGAGAGAGAAAAAAAAAAACATATTCATTTCCTTCCTGGAGCATTTCCAAGTTGTCAGAGCCATTGAAATGTTCTATTAGCTAAAAATGGCCAGGAATGCTTGTCAGTGGTTGTCTCGGTGGCACAATCCTTTGGGTTTGAGAAGAAAACGTCCCTCACAATGCTGTTTGGATACAACGCGCGCATACTGTCTGCATTCCAAGGGAAAGATAAAAATATCCGTCCGCAAAAGGAACAAAGAGAAATGGATATAACAACTTAATTACAAGGTATTCTAAGATCCTGAAGAGTTTACAGGTATGAAAGTGGGATGGGGAACATAGGTATCAACTGACATACTATCAGTGCAAATTTTCCCAGGATCGACTGCCCTTTCATGCACCATCTAATGAACACATGTCACATGCTGTGACATCTGCAGATGTCTATAAGATTCTTACTCTTCTGGCAAAATAATGTGCCCTGTTTCCCTGAAAGTAAGACATCCCCCGAAAATAAGACCTACTTCCAGTTTTGCCTCTCGCTCTGATATAAGGCATCCTCCCGAAAATAAGGCCTTCCTGAACATAAGGCCTCCCAGGAATAGAAGGCCCCCGAAGCTACCATAAGGCATCTGACTTCTGATTTAAAGAGACCTCGCCCTGCCTGAACAGCTCCGGCTGCGCTGCGGCCTGTCTGTGAGCTGGCTTGTGATGACAACGACTACCGTCCCGTAGACAGGTAATGAATTTCCTTTTTTTTGTTGTGATTGTTCAACAATAAATGTGTGCCGTATTCTTCTTCATGGAAAAATAAGACATCCCCTGAAAATAAGACCTAGCGCATCTTTGGGAGCAAAAATTAACATAAGACGCTGTCTTATTTTCGGGGAAACGGGGTATCAACTGCACCCCAAGTCACCCAACAGACCATTCCCTTCAACACACATTCTATTACATACTGTCATGGGTTCGGGTCTTCAGTTGATATTTTCACTTTGGTCCATGTAACTTTTAACCCTCACTCTTGTATCTTGGGATTTGTTTGGCCAAGTTGGGCTATCTTCCTGGCAGCTAGATAGGGCCATGTGGAATTCTGGCTGGAGGCCCTGGGAGGAGCTGAGTCTGCTCTCTCTCCGGCCAAGAAGCAGCCATATCCAGAGGTCCCCACCAGGCAGCACATCCCCAGGACAAGAGCCCCCAATGGGGTCAGGGGCTTCCTTTCCTGGAGGCTGAGCTCAGGGGGAAGCGGTCCCCAGAGGCCGCCCCAGAGGTCAGAGGTCACGCCAGGGGCCAGGCTAGCCTGTGGCTGGACTTGAGCAGAAAGGCCCCGAGGCTGTGAGCTCTGTTGGAGCCAGCAGCTCAGGTCAGCTTTCAGGGGCTCAGATGTCACCTGGAAGCTCAGGGGGCCAGCACCCCTGCCTGAGAGGGATGCTCCCAGCCCCTCCCTGCCCCAGGAGCTCCGCCTGCCCCTGATCACCCCATGTAGAAACCGCTCCATTCGGTAACTCCAAACGCAGCGCACAGCCAACACGAGCATAACCTTCCATAATGATTCCACATTCAAAGCATGATGTGTCCTCTGTTTCCCCTGGAATCAAGAAGCCTCATTACCTGTATCACATGTGTATCTGTTGTCCCCCACACACGCCTAATCCTGGACCTCAGTTCTCAGAACTTCTACAGTGAGAAATGTCACATCACTGATTCTACAAAGGATACGAAAGTGCTTTTTCTAAAACCCACTGAACCAGGAATGAGCCCACACACTTAGCAGATTTCAAACATTCTAACACTTTTCTTCTTAGAAATAAACATATTTTATAATTTTATTTCAAAGCATGTATATGTGTATATGCACACATATATATACATAGACATGCATACATATGCATATGGATAGGTACAAACAGTTGGAAAGTTAATTTGTTTCTATTCATTCTCTATTATTGTAGTCTATTTCTTTTTTTAAAAAATATATATTTTATTGATTTTTTTACAGAGAGGAAGGGAGAGGGATAGAAAGTCAGAAACATCGATGAGAGAGAGACATCAATCAGTTGCCTCCAGCACGCCCCACTGTGGAGATGTGCCCTCAAGCAAGGTACATGCCCCCAATTGGAATCCAACCTGGGACCTTTCAGTCCGTAGGCTGACACTCTATCCACTGAGCCAAACCGGTTTCGGCATGTAGTCTATTTCTTAAAAGATGGTAGCTGGCCGAGACTGGTTTGGCTCAGTGGATAGAGCATCGGCCTGCGGATTGAAAGGTCCCAGGTTGGATTCCAGTTGGGGGCATGTACCTTGCTTGAGGGCACATCTCCACAGTGGGGCATGCTGGAGGCAACTGATTGATGTCTCTCTCTCATCGATGTTTCTGACTTTCTGTCTCTCTCCCTTCCTCTCTGTAAAAAATCAATAAAATATATTTTAAAAAATTGTTGGCTTCAATCTGTGAGGGGATCATAAAATCAATCTAGCAGGATACAGCTACCATCTTTTTTTTTAATATATTTTATTCATTTTTTACAGAGAGGAAGGGAGAGAGATAAAGAGTTAGAAATATCGATAGACTGAAACATCGATCAGCTGCCTCCTGCACACCCCCTACAGGGAATGTGCCCACAACCAAGGTACATGCCCTTTACCAGAATCGAACCCGGGACCTTTCAGTCCATTTGATTGGCCTGGCTACACTCTGAAACCTGCTGTTAAAAATGCACACCTTTAACCTTCGATTTCCTCTGCTCTGGGATCCTCATTGTCCAGTGCCATCTCCATTCCCTGCCCAGATCTTTTTACTCCACATTGCTTGATTCTGATGCTCCTCCTCTTTGAACCTAGGTTAAGACTTCTCAACACTCCCCTTGCGGCCATGGCTACTGGTTAACTACAAGGGATGAGGAAAATAACACCCGCTTGCCAGCTGATCTCTAGTGTCTTTGATGTGCTTTTGGAGTCATCTTCCAATTTGACACCTGTGGAGAGGAAGGACTTGAAAGATGGAAGACGAGGAAGAAGCAGGATGTCAAGGATAAGAGCTAGGTGACGGGGTACAGTCCAAGGAGCACCACCGACCGGATGGGATTTGGGGTTAAATGGTGAGACTGTGTTACAAGAAACTGCGTAACTTTCTCCGAAACTCCTTCTCCCGTATTCAGAGATTTCTGCTCCCCATCCTCTAATCATACATCATCATTTGTATGTAAAAGTCTAGCTTGACAAATGAGCTGACGGAGGTGGTCATGTGTGCTCCAGAAGGATACCAGATGCTTCTTCTGCCGTTTAATCCCGGCCATCTTCCTTTTTGCTCTCCCTCTGAATCTGACTCTTTGGTAACTTTTCTCCAGGCTCTCACTTTATTTGGAACCACTCTCTGTATCCCGGAAAAATCTTGTTTATGTTTCTCTTGGGTCACATTCAAGGTGTGACCTTTATTCAGAGATATTGAGGAGCACCTTATTTCACTATTCCAAGGCCTGAGGACCTATTAATTACTCCATAAATGCTCATTAGCTTTCTATTAGCCTATTATAGATGCATAGATTTTTAAAGAGCGTTAATACCAGGAATATATATTATAATGAAATATATAGAAATGTGTTAATGGAATTGGTTTTATTTTGACTTTTGCCTTGGAGGCTGATACCATATCATTTCCTTGTTGTTGTTTGTTTGCTTGTTTTTTGGTTAAATTTCTATATGGTAAAATGCAAATGACTTAAGCATACAATTTAATAACTGTTGACAATTTATGCAACCAAATAATTACATTCCTACACAAGACACAGACATTTCCATATCAGCAGAAATTTATTTGATGCCCTTTCACTGTGTCTCCATAAGCAATCACTGAACTCATTTCTATCCTTATAGATTGGTTTTACTTTTACTTCAAACTTAATATAAAGAAGCATATACTGAAATGTAGCAATTTAATCTAGCTTCATTTACTTGCTGTTTTTGAAATTGACTCTTGCTGTTATTTTTTTAATAGTTGAATAATATTCATTTACACATTCTCCTACTGTTGCAAATTTGTTTTTAGTTTGGGGCTATTATAAATAAACATTCTATGAAAAATTGTGTGCATATTTTGTAGACATAGGTTTCCATGTACACTGAGTGGCCAGATTATTATGATCTCTGAACACATAATAGTCTGGCCACTCAGTGTATATCCTATGTAATAAAAGGCTAATATGCAAATTGTCCCCTTGACCAAGAGTTCGACCAGCAGGCAGGCCGGCCGGCTGCCCATGTCCCCTCCCCCTGGTCAGGCTGGCCAGACCCTCACCCATGCATGAATTCATGCACCAGTATATATATACTGAGTGGTCAGCTTATTATGCTTTCAGAGATTATAATAATGTGGCCACTCACTTTATATACATAGTTGTGAAATGATTGTGCCATAAAATAGGTATATATTTAATTTAATAAGACATTGTTGAATAGTTTTCCAAAGTTTCCTATTTCACACTGCCACCAGCTTCACAGGAGAGTTTTCATGTTAAAATTTTTGTGTTGTCCATTTTCTGATGTTTTCTTGTTCTGAATGTCAATTCTCTATTAGTAGCACTCACTCAGATCATGGCTTTGCCTAGTGAGTGCTACATGGAAATCCATCTATTTTGCTATCCTGAAAGCCAGCAGGCATAGTTTAACACACTCACACATAATAAAAGGGACAGAGGTGGTAGCAGAAATGTTGCAATGAGCTAGTACACCTCAAATCAGAAATATTTTCATGCCTCCAGAATACAAAGATATGGGTAAGAGGCATCTATTTCTCTCTTCTCTCCCTGGGTAGAACATTATTTAAGCTAATACACATTACTCATAAGGGTTCATGGCAGAATCTTTTACAGAGACAGAAGAATATAATATTCTCCAAGCAAGCCTTTACCTGCACAACAATGTCCAATGACCCATCAAACCAGTCTTGGATATATTATATTCTCTGGTACTGGATTTACTAATCTTCTTTTCATGAAACTCAAAGAAAATAACTGTACTGAGCTTTAAAAAAATAGGTGAGCTCTTTGTACCTTCTCCACAATTAGATTTAACTTCACTTAACTCAAAGACACTGTGGCTAATCCTGTATAGTAAAAACCTAATATGCTAAGTGTTCGGTCATCCAGTTGACTGTTCAACCAATCAAAGTGTAATATGCTAATGATATGCTAAGGCCACTCAACCACTTACTATGATATGCACTCACCACCAGGGGAAAGATAGACAACTGGTTGACCAGTAGCTATGATGTGTACTGACCATCTGGGGGCAGACACTCAACTAGTAGGTAAGCTTGCTGCTAAGAACTGGCCAATAGGGACTCAGCAAGATGGGGTGAACACACCCTGGAGCCCTCCTGCAGTTCCTCTCTGGCTGGCCAACTTCTCACATCCCTCTTTGGCTCTGATCATGCACCGGTGGGATCCCGTGGCCTGGCCTGCACCCTCTCACAATCTGGGACCCCTTGCGGGATTTGGAGAAACGGTTTTGGTCCAATCCTGCAGGCGAGGCTGAGGGACCCCACTGGTGCATGAATTCGTGCACTGGGCTTCTAGTTAATTATATACAACTGTATCTTCATAAATCTCATGTTATACAGTGAATTTAATGAATGAAGGGAATTGAGAAACCAGTTACTATAGCTGCTTCTCCCATATTTCTTATTCAGCCTTCAGATTTATCAGTGCTCTAGCTTCCTTGTTCAAATTTCCCACATGTCAGTTTGGGGAGGATTTAGGCAAAAGCAAAAGCTTTCTCCGGAATATTTCTAGCAAGGGCTCTTTTTCTCTTAGATTTTCCTGTGTTTCCCCAGTGTTTTCTTCCACCCTGTCATCAAAGATGTTCTTGGCTTTATTCTCTCCCACACTCCCCACATACCTTAGCAATAGCTTGTTAAGTGTCTCATCTCTTTTTCTTCTTCTGATCCCACTTTCTTTTTTCCATACCTACAAAGCACTACTATTACTAACATGTCTCATTACTCCAAGCGCCTCTGACTTCCCCACTCATAACATATGGATATATTTTCTTTTGGAAAAAAAAAGTCTTTATCACATCCACTCCCTTCTCTCATCTCATAATCACTGCTTTAGTTCAATCCTTATTATTCCTTACCCACTCTAGCATATACAATTTCTAACACTCTCTAATTCTTAATATTTTTAATTATCTTTTAATGAAAAATTCCCTATATATATATTTCTAATACTACTTCAAATTATTCATTCTCCCCACCCCCACAGTGTAAATTTGAAGTTCCCTAGTCAGGCATAAAAAAAGGAATCATCATTTTGCCCCAAATTCTTAGTTTAACTTTTTCTAGCATTTTAATGGGTAGTCTTAGCCACACCAAAGTATTCACTGGTCTCCAAATAAAACCAACCCTTTCAGACCATTGTTAGCTAGTATTTCTGTTCACAATGCCTTTCTCCTCCCATCTGTACTGTAAGCCTTATGTATTCTTCAGGTCCTTTTCTCATGCTGCCTGCCTCGAAATGTCTCTGACTGTTAGAGCTGGCCCTGTCATTGTTCCTTCTTCATCCTCAGATTCTCTTATGTCAGTTTCCTGTTAACAAAAACTTCATATGACTTAATGTAGGTTAATTTCCAGTGTTATACATTATTATCAAAGCTAAACAGCATTTTCAAAGTGAAATACACAGCCAAGACTGGTTAGGCTCAGTGGATAGAGCGTTGGCCTGCGGACTGAAAGGTCCCAGGTTCGATTCCGGTCGGGGGCATGTACCTTGGTTGCAGGCACATCTCCAGTGTGGGGTGTGCAGGAGGTGGCTGACCGATGTCTCTCTATCATAGATATTTCTGACTTTCTATCCCTCTCTCTTCCTCTCTGTAAAAAATCAATAAAATATACAGTGGTACCTCAAGATACGAGTGCCCTAACATATGAGATTTTTGAGATATGAGCTGTTGAGCGAGTGATTTTTGCTTTGAAATACAAGCAACATTTGAGACAGAGGTAATCGAGCAGATTGGCCGGCTGCACACAACCCACCAGTTTACCACCACTCGAGCGTCTCATAGTTTCCCACGCCTCAAGGTTACGGAATGAATTAAACTCCTATCTCGAGGTACCAATGTATTTTAAAAAAAAAACTGAAATACACAAAATGAGAGCATTAAGTAAAAAATCATAACAACACAAAACAATGAGACTCCATTAGGAAAATTTGTCACTGGAAATTGACATACTAAACCTCAGTTATTTCATTAGCAGATTTTCCCCAGTGCTGGGTAAAACAATTACTGTTTCACCAGTTAAATAACAGATGATGTAGTTGGCTTACACTTAGGACTCAGTAATAAGTTATATAAACTTCGTGTGTGTGTATATAAATTCACATCTCATTTTTAGAAAAACACACACAAAGCCAACCAAACAAAACAGTAACAGAAACAGGTTTTAGGGGCCCCACTGACTCGCCCTAAATCACTATTACTATTCAGATACGGCATCCTAACAACAGATATTTAGTCCAAGTGTGGGAAAGAGATAAATACAGTGGACATTAGAGTAGTACCTCAGTGTCTTTCATCTCCTCCACCTTTGGACACAGCAGATCCACAAAGCTGGTCATCTACAGTACAGAGTCGTGTGTGTGTGTGTGTGTGTGTGTGCCTGTGTCGAAATTAAGTCACTAGGTCTTGGTTGGTCACACCCATTACCACTTTGTCTCGATAAAGAAGCACAAGTCAAGGCCATCAATCATCAGGCCCTAGCCCAGTTGTTCTCAACCTTCCTAACGCCGTGATCCTTTAAGGCAGCTCCTCATGTGGTGGTGACCTCCCAACCATAAAATTATTTCCGTTGCTACTCCATAACTGTCATTTTGCTACTGTTATGTATTATAATGTAAATATCTGTATTTTCTGATGGTCTTGAGTGACCCGGGACCTACAGGTTGAGAACTGCTGCCCTAGCCAATACTATAACCTTTTTTTTTTTTTACCTTTATTAAACTTCAAATCACTTTATTTGTAAAAATAATTTGTTTTAAGAATCTCTTTCTATTTCCAGAAAGTCTGAGTGATAAGTTCTTTAATCCTCTCCCCCAAATCAGAAAAGATAAACTAAGCCAAACTGTCAACCAAGTGTTCCATAGGCATTAACACGACCCTTCAAAAATGAAACATTTACCACCGGACGATCCCCTATACACAGCCCTGGCTTAAACGCTCACAGCCCTCCTCTCTCCTCAGATAATGCTTCACCAGTTACACCTGGCAGCACAGAGAACTAGGAGAACCTTGCATGCAATCCACATGCCAGATCAGCCCTGGGCGCTGGCACCTCCTTTTCCCTTTGCAGTCCTGAGCCCCGTCCCTCACTCTGGGTGAA